>JAANYP010004944.1:0-201827 GCA_020465985.1 Centrapalus pauciflorus | reverse complement strand
CCGCGCATGGTGGAAGACACAGAGGAGTATTTACGGAGAGGACGTCATCCAAACACTTGAATGGGAGCAATTCCTCGACATGTTCAACGCTAAGTATTGTCCCGCAGATCAGCAAGATAGACTGGAAGTTCAATTGATGCAACTAACTCAAGGCGACAAGACGGTCGATGAATACGAGCACGAGTTCTCGCGATTGTGTGGCTATTCATCTTATCAAGTAGCCATAGAAGAAAGAAAAATGAATCGTTTTCGTAGAGGATTGAACCCAAAGTATCGTCAGCCGATGAGTGGTAACAAATACAAGACGTACTTGGAGATGGTGGAAGCAGCTAGACAAATTGAAAGCAAATACCTAGAGTACGGTGAACAACTAAGCGCAACTCAGATCAGTCCTACATGTCCTTCTCCACCAAAGAAACAACGGTTCAGTAGATTCTTCAAGACAGGAAAGAACCAGTCTGTTGAAACTAACCAATATAGGTCTCCTCAGATGGCCAAGTCTTACGCGATTCAATCAGAACAACGAGTGTGCAAAAGGTGTAGGAAATCACATACTGGGTTATGTAATCCAATTGATGTGATATGTTATGTTTGCAGCAAAATCGGTCATAGTAGCGAGGAATGCCCAACGAAGGGTCTTGGTTGTTCCACGTGTGGAAAACCGGGACACTTTAATTATCAATGTCCAATGAGAAGCAACAGTCAATCCCTGTCGTATGCCGGAGGTTCAACAATGAAGAGCACTGCTGCAATTCCATCAGCCAAAGCCCGTGCTTATCATATCACAGCCGAGGAGACAGAGGAAATGCCAAATGCGGCCATGAGTACATTTGATAATTAAAAACCTATCGTACATCATTTGGTTTTACTACAAACTGTTCAATTATCTGTACAACACTTTCATATCGATTAACCAAGTCACTTGACTAGCATTCAGCTACCCTTGATATTGAAACAGCCACAAATAAACATGATTTGCTCGTTAATAGCACAGTCTTCAATCTCGACCTCATTCCGATTCCATAGAAACATTTTTAAAAATAGGATCGCTAAGGAGATCAGGAGAAAGATTTTCTATTCTTGATTTAAATCGACTTGTGATTTCAAAACAAGTCATGAGTTCAACTGTACAGCTTTGTCATCGATAGTGAATATGCGGATGACATATAGGTTGTATTCGTTGAAGGTATGACTAAAATGCCTCTTTCAAATCAGAAAATTCTAACTTTAAGCGAGGCATCAAGGATTGAATCATGTGTGATTCAAAAGCTTTAAAGAAATCTAAAAGCTAGATTCTGAATGCAAGCTTCTTCGTAAAGCCTTGTAATCTGAAAGATTACAACGCGTCTCGTAATGAGGCAAGCAGAGGTAGAAGTTGTTAATCTAACGAAATTAAATGAGAAGATGGTCTATGTACCAGATTGTCAAGCACCCAATGACAAATTTGATTGAAATCAAAGAAGTCAGAGGCACAAAGCTAGAGTCAAACGAGAAATAAAGAAGAAATTCTTATAAGAATTAAGAGATTGGTCTTGAATGACCAATGAAAGTCAACTAAAAGTCTATACGCATGTATATATGAAATTCTTATTCCATTGTCTTGTCAATAAAAGTCTCGGCTGAAGTAAATAAAGTAACCCTGGACTCATGGATTACAAATGAATAGTTATCTCAAGTCTTGAAATTTGTCAGCGCAAACCAAAAAGTCTGTTAAGCGATTGGTGATAGTAACATCATCAATGAGTGAAAATGTTCAATAGAACAAATGCGAGATTCAAAAAAAAAAAAAAACCACAACTGGTTCAAGATCAAAAGAAAAGAGATATAACCTGTCTTAATAGATTAAATTAATATCTGAATTAATTTGAAAGTCATACTGAATCTCAAAGCGTAAGTTGACACAATAAAAAGTATAAGCGATAAGCAGAAATCTTATGATTTCGTATGTTGATTACATAAATCAATAGATAAGTTGCATAACATTGAAATGACCAATGTACTGGTTATAAAAGCCAAAGAAGCAAAAGTTGTGAAACACAGATGGTGCTCATTCAATAAATCACCAAAATGTTTATGTTAGATTATGGGAATACATAGCTACTTTGTAATTCCTAAGTTACGTTTATCTAAACATAGACAACTTCGGGGACGAAGTTATGCGTGGTGGAGCCCATTCTGTAACAACTTAACTTTTAATCTGACTTTTAATTTCTGTATTTGACTTAATAATGTAATTTAATTACATTAATTGTATTTTTAATATAATAAAGTAATGAGAATATTTAATTAAGTTAAATATTATGAATTATAGCAACATAATTGACACGAATAAAAGATTAGAAATTTAATCGTTTATGTAATTACTTAAAGTAATAGGAAATATATAATTAAGATAATTATATGTATAAAATGATTATAAAATAATAATGTAAAAGAGAGTGATAAATGAAACATTGGTGCTACAATGTAAAGATTGGAACTTGTAAAATATAAATACTCTAAATTGAGACTTAATGTTCATTTTCACCAACAAATTTCAGTCTGCTTCTTTTCTCTCTCAAACTCAAGTCACGGTTCATCATCATAAGAACTTTACAAATCTGAAATTGTAAATCAAGAATCAAGCTAAAGGTGTTATAAACAAGAACAAATGTCAAAAGCTACAAGATTTCCAAGGTAGATTTTTATGTTTAGCATTGTTCCTTTTAAGTCCACGGTTCCGTGGATTATTTCAAGAACATAATTTTCAGTTTTATATATATATATATATATATATATATATATATATATATATATATATATATATATATATATATATATATATATAACATCAATACAAGTTCATGCATGTGTTTGTCATGAGTTCTATTACATCTATGAACAATTTGAAGTGTTAATTCTAATTCTAAAACTTAAGTTTTGAAACTAATTTAATTCTTGCTGTTCATATGTTTTGCTGCGGTTTTATTCAATTTTGAAGGCCAAGAAAGCCATTGAAGCTTTCGGCCATGGATTAGCATCATATGCATGTGCTTAACCATAAACTAAAGTGACAATCGCCTTTAAACCTTTTGATGTTTTACTGCTATAATTGAAAGAAAAACAACAAACGAAACCATTGAAAACTACAGAGAAATACCGAAACCTTCCATGGTTTCGATAAAGTTGAAAGCATTCGGTGAATACCATTACCAAAACCCACATAATGGCAGTACCGAAACCATAAGGGAAGTACCGAAACCATGAATCCTCAATACCGAAACCCAAAGGTTTCGGTAATATTGAAACCTACCGAGGTAATACCCCTACCGAAATCACCAGAGAGATACCGAGACATACATGAATACCGAAACCATAATGCAGAAACCTTCAATACCGAAACCCACTTGAGTACCGAGAACATCATAAAACTACCGAAAGCATCCTCTATTTAAGGTTTCAGTAATTACCGAAACACCCAGGAACCTACCGAGACCATGTGACCACCGAAACCCAAGTTTTATTCCTTTCTTTTCAATCTCTCGGTTGCGTATGTATGCATAAATGTGTGCGTATATATATAAATAGAAAGACATATAAGAGATATATATATAGAAACTGATATATTGTAGATTATATATGTGTGCTGTGTGTGTAACATTTCAGCAACCAATTACTTTATTTACATAAAGAAACAGTGTGTGTGCGTGTGCGCTGTATGTATGTATGTATGTATATATATATATATATATATATATATATATATATATATATATAATGTGCTGTGTGTATATATATATATACATGCGTATATATATATAAACAGAAACAGAAAAGAGTAAGTATTATATATATATATATATATATATATATATATATATATATATATATATATATATATGCGTATTGTGTATATATATAAAACAGAAAACAGGAAAGCACAAAAGCAACTTTCTCATTTTCATTTTGTTGTTTCATGGATATAGATATGGACAGTGTGTGCAGCATGTGTGTATGTGCATTTTTACAAGCAACACCATTATTTCATCAATAAAATATGTGTGTGTGCAGAGTACATGAAAGAGACGAAACAACCCATGTCTTTTATTAAATAAAGTAACAGGTCATATGTGAGTGGCATTAAAATGAAAACGAATGAGCATATAAATGAGATCATTCACATAATTTAATGTCATTTAACATATGTATATGAGAATTGAGGAGTAAAATACATTCGAAAGCATATTATGAAGCACCATGATCATATATGTGCTTAAAGGATGAATACATGAATTTTATAAGCATACAATTATGAACATTCAGGATTTGATGCATATAATGTCATGTCAATGATAGTATGTTAAATACATAATAGTAAATGAATAAGTCACCAAAATCACTTATTTAAAGTGGTTAGTTGTTTGAAATGCATAAAATCATAAAGTCATTAAATCATGTCGAATCTAAGTTCTAATGTCAAATTGCGATTAAGAAAGTCTGAGATGATATGTTAAGCCAATAAATAAATAAAGTCTATACATAAGCTACAGAAAGTCTGAGAATTTAACAGAAATACACAATTATGTTGTGTAATGACATAAAAGCTTATGTAAATTGATTTCCAAACACTGAACAGGTTCAGTGAATCTGAACTGTGTTATAAAGTCAAAGTTTGTAAAGCCAAGCCTAAAAAGTCAAGATAAAGTAATTAAAGTCAAGATCAGTCAATAAAGCCAAACCAAAGTTAGATTAACAAGTCAGAGCCAAAGTCAGTAAAGTCAGAAGTAAAGTCAAAGCTAAAGCCTGTAAAGTCAAATGATAAATCCTGAGATAACTCAGGTGGTGGATTCAATCCGCTTGCCAAAGTCAAAGTCAACAGCCATGCAATAAAACCAGTAACTGTGAGTTATAGATATAACTGTATACATGCTTGTCTTCCTGTGAGACATATTGTTGTTCTAGCTTTATTTGAAAGTCTATATGCTCAGCTAGAATGTGACCTGTGCACACCTTGGTACGGTGATGCCCTGTGGATCATGATAGCTTTTAATATATCATCATGCACAATTGTATTTACAGTCTGAATTAGTTCTGGATATATATTATTGTTGCTATCTTGATTCATTACTTGAATGCTTTCAGTCATTTGCCTTGATGTCAATGCTTTCATATGCTTCCACATAATTCAAGTCTGAGAAAGTTCATGTCAGTCTATGATTAAGTCTACTCCGATGTTTGCCCACGTTGTCTTACTGGTAGCTAGCCCAGTATGTGGTTGGCCCCCACAATTGAAAGCGTGTGCGTGGGATTAAACATCATCTGATCTTAAGTCCTATGTCTCACAATGTCTGGCTGATAGCGGCAGTCATGTCAAAATCGCGCTTAAAGTCAAAGTCAGAGATTAAAGTCAAAAGTCAAAGTCAAGTCTCCGATTAAAATTGTCATGGCATGTTAACTGTTAAATCTATAATCTCACTAAGCACCGCTTACAGTTGTTGTTGAATCTTTTTACAGGTATAATCAAAGGAAAAGGTCCAGCTGACCCAAGTCTTTAGGATCTGTTCACAGGATCGAAATTTTGAAGTCATTAGACCACTACTGAATCTACAATTGGTATTGATTGAAGGCAATATTGGTGGTGGTTTGGGTAGATCAGTGCTATGTGTTGTGATTATGTATTAGATTAGTGTCCTGGTGCCCTTTTGTAGTTTTGTTTTGAACTTATTGTATGATAATCCTAATATCTGTAATGACTTAATTTCGCATTTTTTTAATTCTATCTTAGTTATGATTGATGCTGTATTGCTCCTTGGGACCTAGTCATTCAGGACTGCCCCGTAAGGGGAGGTCTTGACATGATGCACATCAAGAAGGATAGGGATGATATCAACATCCAGTTCTTTGCAGCCTTAGCCCCCGAGTGGCAACTTGCTTGTCGGGCCACGAAACGAGTCCTGAACATTCCTGAGGTATCAATTAATGTCGTCTTTAAGGAGCTCAAGAAATATCAAGGGGATGTGGATCAACAAAAGCTGATGGCAAATCAATTGGCCTCTCTTCTGCTATCATCCAACACCGGGTTGAAACCAAATGATTCACTCGCCTTGATCACCAACACGCAGATTCCGACACCATCCTTTGCTCCAGGTTCTTCGTCGTCGCAGTGCAGGTACGCTTCTCCTCCGCGTGAGGTCTATGATGAGGAAGAAGATTCTATTCAGGAACAGATAGCCTTGTGGACCAACCGTCTCCAACAGCGACGGTTCTCCCACAAGACTAACAATCAACTCCGTTATGACACCGGTCCACGGAGGTACTCCGATGACAGAAGGGATGAACGACGCGATGATTATCGCAGGGATGACTACCGTAGGGATGATCGGGATGATTGCAGGTATGACGATAGACGCGATTATCGAGATGATCGCCGTTATGAAAGGCGAGATGATAGGCGTGATGATCGCAGGGACGACAGGCGGGACGATCGAAGGGATGATCGTAGGGATGACCGCAGGGATGAGAGGAGAGAGCCCGAACGAAGGGACAGGTCGCGAGATGACAGCCGAGAGCATCGCCGCGCCGATAAGAGGCCGGCGGAAAGGAGAGAGGAACGGCCGAGAGCAGATGAGCCGAAGGCCGCAGATGAACGTCTCTGTTACAAGTGTGGCAAACCGGGCCACTTCGCTAGGGAATGTAAGAACAATTTTGACAGGGACGTCGCATATTACGAGAGAAAGCTCGAGGCTGCCAAGAAGAGAACGGATGCGTTAGCCCTCGTCGCCCAGGAAGACTACTGGGATGCTGAAGATTCTGAAGACGAGGATGACAAGGGCAAGAATTGTTACATGGTCGATCGTTTTGGGTTGGACAACTGTGCTGTTTCCACTGCTGATGATTCAGATCATGCTGCTGAGGGGGAGACATTGAAAAATCCACCAGCATGTCTGATGACTACAACCAACGATCCCGAATGCTCCACATCCGGTTCTGAGTCGAATGAGGTATATTCCTGTTACATTCCTGCACATGTAAATAAATTATTAGTAGATAATGAATGTACACTGCACACACATATTCTTGATCTACAAGATAGGTTAAATGCTGAAACTGCAAGGTGTGTACAGGCTGAACATCAAGCTCAAACTCTAAAAGAATCATCTGAACTATATCATTCAAAGTGGTTAACTAATCATAATGTTATAAAACAGATGTTAATAGAAAAAGTAGATGTTTAGGATAGGAATATATATCTTGAATCTTGCATGGACACGCTATCAAAAGAAAAACTCTCTTTAAAAGAAGAAATTTCTGTTCTTACAAAACAATTAAATGCGGCAAATATGGAAAATATAGACAGTTTAGAAAAATACAAAATGATTGAAGAAGAAAGGATAAGTTTGTACTTAAGAATAAAGACCCTTGACGATGCATTTTTTAAAAGGGGTCAAACAGAACAAACTATCCATTTAAACCAGCCCAAAGAAACTAGGTTTTACCATTCTAAACAAGGAATTGGTTTTAAAAATCCTAAATATTTGGAAAAAGCACAAAATGTTTTACCTGTATTTTATGACATGAATTATTTGGGAGCCGGTCTTAAATCTTTCTTTTTTGAGTCATCAAAAGAAGTTTTAAACCAAGAAAGTGAGAAACGTGTCGCTCGTAAAGATAAAGAAATTTCTTTTCAATATGAAGAACTTAATGAGAGTTATTCTTCTAGAGTACCCACTTTAGAGGAAGATCTCTTGTCAACTTATTCAGAAGCTGAATTGAAAACAGAAACCGTAAAATCAACTCCTCAACTTTATATTCCTGTAAAAGTTCTTCAACAACAAATCACTGTTTTAGAAAAGGAATTGAAGTCGTCTCAAGAGAAAGCACTTGATCTTCAAGATGCTCTTATTAAGAGCGAAGAAGAATTGGTAAATCAATCTTTTCAACAATCTGTGGAAGTTAATGTCTACAGAGAAAATTTTGAAATTGTTTCACAAAAATTGAAAGATCTTTCAAAAGAACAAACACTTTCTCAGTCTATAAAAATTCCATGTGTGTCATCAAATAAAGGTAAGGCTAAAGCTGAAACTTCTTCTGTCATTTACAAAGGTGAGTGTTCAAAAGCTTTAAAAAACGAGGTTCCTAAAAAGACTCAGATCAAATCCAAGTCTTTTAAGAAACCCACTCACCACCAAAAAGAAAATTTTGTCAAGTCTAAATCTTCCATGCTTACTGACTCTAATCGTTTTGTTCCTACAGATCATATAAGGAGAGTCCCAAAAACCACAATGCTGGATTTTACAAGTTTTTTTTTGTGAAGAAGGCTTTAATGCCAAATGAATTTGTTACTAGAGATAGGATGTCTGTAATCTCTAAAGACAATTTATGTAACAATGTGTGTGACAATGTTTGTAATGTTGTACCGAATTCTGTTGTTCCATTAAAGTACTCTTTCAGTGATTTATTTAATCTGTGTCCAACTCGATATAGACGACAGGTTCCTGAAATGAATGCTTTCGTGCCATATCCTGTTAAACGTATTCGGAAAAAGAAAAAAAAAATAGTGCATCATCGGCCTCAAACAAAATTGAGATTTGTCCGTTGCCAAGGCCCAAAACCAAAGCAACGGTCAAAAAGGTCTCAAAAAGACAAAATCCAAAGGCAATTTCAGCGCCTAAGGTTCCAAAACCCAATAAATCCAATCTTCAATGGATTCCAAAGGGTTGTGCATCCAGACCACACACAAATGCTAAATGGGTTTCTAAAACTGTACACGTGCCATATAAATCTGGAAATCCTAACAAAAAGGGACCCATATTGAGGTGGGTACCCAAGGTTGTCTGATCTTAATGCAGATGGTTCTTGGTTACTCCTGATCAACACCCGTTCTTCAAAGAAATGGCTTCTAGTTACCATTAGACTAGGACCCATTCTTTTGCTTGTCGGTTGTGCTTAAACCGACACGTTTGGCTTCTGTGCACACAGCCCAGGACCCGGTCTTAACTCATCATGTTTTCTGAACATCTCGGTTCAGAACACGGTTTGATTGTGAATTAAAAAATGGATGTGTTTGAATGCATATAGTTTTTCATTATATGAATTTATGTGTTTTTCAGGCTAAGTCCATTTGGTATATGGATTCGGGTTGCTCCAAGCACATGACTGGAAGAAGAGAATTGCTGTCCAACGTCGTTGAACAGTATTGCAGAACTGTAAAATTCGGGAACAACCATCAGGCTCACATCAAAGGATACAGGGACTTAGTTCTAAATAATCTGGTCATCAAGGATGTTGACTATGTTGAGGGGTTATCACATAATCTTTTTAGCATAGGACAGCTCTGCGACAAAGGACTAGAGGTAACGTTTAGAGCTAAGAACTGCAGTGTTAAGAGTATGGATGGAAAAGAAATCCTAACAGGTTCCTGAAACTCTAACCTCTATACCATTGACGTAGCTAAGCTAATAGTGAAGGATAACATTTTCCTACTATCCAAAGCCTCTTCAAAAGACTCTTGTTTGTGGCATCGAAGATTATCCCATTTGAACTTTGATAATATCAACAAGCTGGCTGCGAAACAATTGGTTAAAGGACTTCCTGAATTGCGCTACGAAAAGGACCATCTGTGTGGAGCTTGTGAGAAAGGAAAAATGAAACGATCATCTCACAAACCAAAGCCCGAACCATCAACAAAAAGAGTATTGGAGTTACTTCATATGGATTTATGCGGACCGATGAGGACTCAAAGCATAAATGGAAAACGATATGTGTTGGTTATCGTTGATGATTATTCACGATATACCTGGGTCAGGTTTTTACGTTCCAAGGATAAGACAGCTCAAGAAATCATAGATTTTATCAAGAGTGTCGAGACCCAACAGCAGCTGTCAGTGCAATCAATCAGATCAAATAACGGCACGGAGTTCAAGAACTCGGTAGTTGAGGGCTTCCTTCGATCCAAAGGTATTCAGCATCAATATTCTACTGCTCGTACACCTCAACAAAATGGGGTCGTGGAAAGGCGTAACCGTACGCTTGTGGAAGCCGCTCGTACAATGCTCACATACTCGAAACTACCTCCGTTCTTGTGGGCCGTAGCCGTATCAACAGCATGCTACACACAAAATCGCTCCATTATCCATAAGCGCTTTAACAAAACTCCTTACCAACTCTTTTTGAATAAAGTACCATTTATCAAGTACATACGTGTATTTGGTTGCAGGTGCTATGTGCTGAACGACAAAGACAACCTCGGGAAATTTAACGAAAGGCGGATGAAGTGATCTTCATTGGATACTCATCCAACTCGAAGGCGTATCGCGCATTCAATACCCGAACCAGAACAGTCAATGAAAGTGTGCACGTCATATTTGATGAGGTGGCTGAACTGGCACCCGAAGTTGATCAATCAGGACCTCGCATTACTCAAATGCCTGGAGACTCTTCCAATAATCCCATTTCTTTTTCTTCTTCTGATTTAGTTAATTTGTTTGATCCTTTTTATGTTGAATTTTTCGGTCCTAACGCTAATGTGTCTAATGCTGTCAATAATGTAGGTGATCCTTCAGTTCAACTGCGCCACAAAGTTTATCCGCTCCATCTTCATCAACATACCCTCATCCATCTACATCATCCACTGACACATCCGCAGTTGAATCTACTCCTATAATGCCCTCACATATAATACCAACAATTCTTCCTTCACCTGAACACTCGGGAATCGAACCGGAACCAGTGGTACCATCATTTGAAACCATTGACCATGAATCTCCATCCATCCCCACATTAACCATCGAGGTTCCATACCGAGCACCCCTTCCACATGAGATTAAATTGACCGAAGTCACCCAACAGATCAAATCATTGGTGATGTTTCAACAGGAGTCCAAACTCGTAGGGCATCTGCTAATGAATGTCTCTTTGTATCATTCCTGAGTATGATAGAGCCCGCTCGTGTGGATGAAGCCCTGACAGATCCAGATTGGATAGTTGCAATGCAAGAGGAACTCAACCAGTTTGAATAGCTAAGAGTATGGCGGTTAGTTCCCAAACCAAAAGACCGTACAGTCATCGGAACAAAGTGGATCTTTAAGAACAAACGAGATGAGAACGACATTGTGATAAGGAATAAAGCAAGACTTGTTGCCAAAGGCTACCGACAACAAGAAGGGATAGATTATGACGAGACCTTCGCTCCAGTTGCACCGATCGAAGCAATCAGAATCTTCTTGGCGTACGCGGCACACAAAGATTTCAAAGTGTACCAAATGGACGTCAAGACTGCCTTTCTAAACGGTGAACATAACGAGGAGGTGTATGTTGAACAACCACAAGGCTTTGTTGATGCACATAAACCTGACCATGTTTATGTGCTAGATAAAGCCATCTATGGTTTAAAACAAGCACCTCGAGCATGGTATGATAGTCTTTCAATTTTCCTTATTTCTGCTGGTTTCTATAAAGGTGTGGTGGACACAACTCTGTTCACAAAAAGGGAAGGCCCACATATAATGCTAGTACAAATATATGTCGACGATATTATATTTGGATCTACTGACACTAATTTTTGTAAGGATTTTTCAGCCCTAATGGAGTCCAGGTTTGAGATGAGTATGATGGGGGAAATGAACTTTTTCCTCGGATTACAAGTCAAACAACTTGAGGATGGGATTTTTGTGAACCAGTCAAAATATACTCTTGACATTCTCAAGAAGTATAAGTTAGACTCTTGCACGAGTATTGCAACTCCCATGGCCTCCAACTGTAAGTTAGACACCGATCCTTCTAGGAAAAGTGTCGATAATACAACTTACAGAGGGATGATAGGATCCTTACAATACTTGACTGCCAGTAGGCCGGATATAATGTTTTCAACATGTCTTTGTGCTAGATTTCAGGCCGACCCAAAAGAATCACACCTAACTGCGGTAAAACGCATTTTTCGTTATTTTAAGGGTACACCCGAACTTGGTCTATGGTATCCAAAGGGAACCGATTTCGATCTTACCGCATTTTCAGATGCTGATTTTGCAGGTTGTAGAGTTGACAGGAAAAGCACGTCGGGAGGAATACAGTTTTTAGGAGATAGACCGGTGAGTTGGTCTTCCAAAAAGCAGAATTGTGTTTCCACATCTACAGCTGAGGCTGAGTATGTAGCAGCTGCAAGCTGTTGCTCTCAAGTGCTGTGGATGAGAACACAATTACGCGATTATGGATTCTCACTCACCAATATCCCAATTTACTGTGATTCTCGAAGTGCAATTGCCATCTCATGCTGTAAGGTCTACACAACACGGATCTATCTAGACGCGAGACCGTCAACGAGTGCGGAATCCTCGTTAACGGGTTGACGGTAACAACTCTCACACGGAACACGAAGACTATCAATAAGCTGCACGAACTACGACAGACGCACCTACGAATTGATTCTCTCCGAAACAACACTAAGACTGATGATAAACTCGAAATCGCCTTTTGCTTAATCTCTCTCAAATTCTGCAAAAAGTCTCTTAATGATTCGAGTCTATCCCTAATTATAGAGGCTAATTCGAGTCTGCCATGGGCCAAACTCGAATCAGGCCCAAGGCCCATTCGAGTTTGTCCCCTCTGACACTCTCGAATCTGCCTACAAGGATACATTCGAATCTGCTGTAGATTCGAATCTGGTTCACTTGTGAATTCGAATTTACTCCAAATTCGACTTTCACATGTTTAAACCTATATTTGAAACTTATGTTTTTAACTTATGTTTGATTTATCTTTGATCTTTATGTTTGAACTTCTTGTAATACAATACATCAAGTTCAAACATACAATCAATAATAATTATCAAACATATATAAACATATATACCAAACACTTGCTAAAACCACAATGTTGGATCACTTAGACTGCTATCGTCACACAGGGTGTACCAACAGACTCCCCCTTGACGATAGCTTCTAACAATTCACACATTTGATTAAGTACTTTGTTTATTATTTATTTAAACTGCTTCCAGCATACAGACCCTTCTCAATACACACTTTAACTACATTTTCATACTTTCTAGCCTCACTATCCATATGAGTGTCGCTTGAGATCTTGTGAGCATGTAGTACTTGAAGGTCATCTCTAGAAAGGTTTACAAGGTGAAGAGGATCATAGACTCTAAGAATCACTTTTTCTTCAAAATCTTCCATCACAGCTTCTCCCGTTTCACTTTCCACATACCACCAGTTTAGGTTTTTCATGACGTCCTGTGGCATTGGCTTGAGTGGTACCTTTCTCAGACATCTCAATGGTCTGTATTGTATCTTCATCCATGGACTCCCAGTCAGAGGATCAATTCGAGAATGATCCATTACTCGTTTACCTATTCTCGGATTGAGACGTTCGAACTTCCTCGACCTTCCTTCTTTTCTTATGATATTGGAAATTATATCAGCGTAAGGGTCGTTGCTGATGTTGATTAGCTCCTTACAAGCTAATGCTTTTATCTTAATCTTCGGCAAGGAGTTGAACGCTTTCAGAGTTCTTCTGAGGTACTGGAGACCATCTTTTCTTTTGATAATGAATAGCTGCAATTCACGATCAAAGAACCAGCTCAATATGCTTCCTGACAGCTCTCCAGCACCAGGCACACGTATCTTCTTCTTCAACTCTAACTCCTTTCGCTCTGCCCTGAACCATAGTTTTCTTTTCTCTTCATTGGTAAGCTCTCTGGCAGGCTCTTCTCTTGATGAATCAACATTTAAAGCAACATTGACTACTTCTATGTTAATCACACTATTTTCGTCTATCATATAAGTATCTGTGATTGGGTTTTGCTGAACGATGATCTCATTGGCTTCATCATCTTCATCAGCACAAACTTCATCATCGGATTTCCAATCTGTTATATCTTCGGGAACAAATTCTCCTTCCTCTAATTCCTCCATATCTTCCTCAAAATCAAATCCAAGGTCCATAGGGTCATCATCGAGATCCATTAGTGCTTCAATCATCTCATTTATCTCTGACTCTGTGGCTTTGGATGAACTGGCCTCTCCTTCTCCAGCTCCCGATTGACTTGGCTTCCCCTGAGTCTCGGCATCCTGAGCAGCAGAAAAATCTACTGGCTCATTCTGTCTTTGCGTGCTGGGATCATTGCCATTGTCATCTTCATTATTATCATCATCATCCCTGGGCAGCTCCACATGATCACGACAGCTTGTCTCCCCCTGAGCCTTTATATTTTTCATTAATTGCTCAATTAGGGAGCGCATCGATCTTATTTCGGCCGATTGATCAGCTACAAAGGTTTTCAGTTCCAAGTTCTCTTCCTGAACCTTGTCCACAATCTTTTTCAGGTCGGCATTCTCCTTATCTAGATTTGCATTATGCTTCTGAAGTTCACCGATAGCCGTTGTCAGGCCAAAGATTTGAATCTGCTGGAAGTCAACTCTATCTTTTAGTTGCAAAAACCTTTGATTCTCTGTGTAGGTGGATGAGGTGGATGGAATGGATTGTAATGGTGTCGGAGTGATGGGTGATGGGATGTATGGTTCAACAGGTAGTGTTGATGGTGGAATGGTAGATTGAGTAGGTGGATGTTGAGAGACTTCAGGCTGTGCAGCTGAAGCTGAGGTAGCCCCCTGCATAAACCGATGGCGTTTTGCCCGTTGGCGATGCACCAGAGGTACTACTTCTTCCTCATCTTCGTAATCTGAGTCCTCCGACTCCACTGTAGCTCTTTTCCTCCTTCCTTCTGCCTCAGTGACAACCAATCGTGATCCATATGTCCGAATTTGAAAGGACGGATCTGCAGTTACATTCTCTGGGGCTTCAACCTCTATCTCTTCCATATCTTCAGATTCAGTGGCTGAAGATGACAAGTCATTACCTGTTTGCTCAGGTTGATATTCATCAACTTCCCTAAGAATATCATCGTCTCCTTCCGGAGGCTCTAGTAATTGATCAACAAGCTCAGCAGTTATCTCTTCATTTTCATTAGGACCAGCTTCCCAAATCTCATTCAGTGTTTGACATAACTGATCAGATTCAATTTGTACATTTGAAGGCCCTGCCTCTTGTGCCTCTTGAGGTTGACTAGTTGAAGGCCTACTTGCCTGAGTTTGACTCGCTGCTGATCGTTGGTGTCTCCTCTGTTGCTAAGGGCGCGGTTGTTGCTGTTGTTGTTGTGGCTGTCGAAGCTGAACTTCTACTTCACCTGCCCAATTGGCATCATCTGGTGCTACAAAGTTCCTATCTATTACAGCTCCAAACAAAGGTCGCTCTATCGGGACTGCTAACCTTCCCCTATGAGCAGAGCAATCAGCAAAAATCCTCTTATCGATAACCGCTACACTTTGAATCTCATTAAGCTGCGGCAAATTTGGCAAAAAGTGCCGGATGAGCATCATAACAAAACGAGGATATAGAAGAAATCTTTGTTGCTCAGGAGCCGTTATTTGATGAACGAACTCCGAGAAGAACATCTCTGAAAAGCTGAAATTCTGATTATAAACCAATGCGATAATCCCTGACTGGATCTTCGATACAATATAATCAAAGCCCGCTTTCTTTGTGTAACAACCTAACTTTTGATCATGTCATAAATTCAGTATTTGAACCGATAATGTAATAATGTTACATTATTTGAATTATAATTTAATTAAGTTATGAAATATTTAATTAAATTATATAAATATTTATATTATGAATTAATAAATTATTAAAGATAATTAAATAAAAGAGATATAATATACAAAAATGAAAGTGGGTTAACTAACAAATATAACTAGATGAAGTATATAAACGTGATTTTATTATTTAAAAAATCAGATTCTCTCTCTCTACTCTCTCTCTCTCTAACTTTCTCTCTCTACTCTCTCTCTACCTTCTCTCTAAATTATCTCCCAAACCGACCGGCCGATTATCGAGTTCTATATATCATTAGAAAGATCTTGAAGAATTCTACACGAATCTGCTATTACATGCGTGATTTCATACGAATTTGAGGTAAGAATCGATATTTTTAAGTTTTTATATATTTCGGTATTTTTGAATTTATTAGTTTTATGAAATTTAAAGCTATTTTTATGGAGTTTAACTAGAATTTGTATAATATAATCGAACATAGGTTTGTCACGTAACATATCCATGATTTTAGGCCTAAAAATGTATGTTTTAAAGCCGCAAATGAGAACAAACTCGAGTTGCCAAGAACAAACTCGAAAATACATAGAACAAACTCGAAATGGAATTAAATTCGAAATCTATTCGAATTTAACCATTAAATTCGAAATAACATTCAAATTCGAATTTGTCCTCGAATTTATCAAATTCATTCGACTTTAACTATATATTAGAAACTCAAGATTCGAATTTATGCTCATTCGAATTTAGTCTTCTAGAATTTAGTTGAAGTTTGACTTTTGGTCCTCAAATTTGAGAGGAAGTCTTCGAATTTAGCCATGTATTTAATTTTAGCATATATTTGGATTTGGTACCTTCAAGTTTAATTTCCTATTCGAATTTAAGTTTTAAACTCGAAACTCACTCTTTAAATTCGAATATAATGAATAAAATACATGAATAACATATAAAATAACAAGATAATTAGCAAAATATTTATATATTAATATATATAATATATTGATATATAATTATTTAATATGAACGAAAGAAAAATAGATGAATAAACAAGTTATCAGAATCAGATAAAATAAAGATTTTAAAGATAAAAGATGATGATATTTACATGAGATTGATATTATGATTCTGGACAGGTTCAATGAAATTCTGAACAAAGATTTAAAGATTTATAAAGTGGGTCAAAGATTTGATTTGACAGAGAACAGATTGAGATAAAATCCTGAGATAAATCAGGTGGCAGATTTTACATCTGTTTGATAGAGACCCAACACTGTGAGTTATAGATTTTCAGATTTAACATGCTTGATTTCCGGTTGAGACATATTGTTGATGTTAGATAAAATTGACACTCATATTATCAGCTGGATTGTGACCAGTGCACACCATGGTTGGGTGTTGCCCAGTGGATCATGATATCTATTTGACTTATCATTTTATATGATATCGCTTTTACAGTTCCTTTCAGATATTGCTTAAAGATTATTGCTATCATGACATTGATTACGTATGCTTCATCATTGCATATACTTGACATATTGATTTAGCTTGATTAGCCCTGATTGGTCTATTGTTCTAGACCTGGCTATTTCACCAGTTCTATTGAACTTGGTAATGACCTCCGATGTTCCGCCACGTTGATTTACTGGTAGCTAGCCCAGTATGTGGCTGATCCCCACGATTTAAGCGTGAGCGTGGCTTGAGCATCATCCGACTCTATGACTTCTATGTCTCAATCATGAGGGCTGTAGCGGCAGCCAAGACATATCACGCTAGATTGATGATCCGCTTGACATGCATGTTATTTTGAAAATCTATTTACTCACTAAGCATTGCTTACGGTTGCTACATTGATATTTTTACAGGAAAAGATAAAGGAAAGTCACCTGCCGGACCTAGTTCTTAGGTCTTACATGATCAAGACAGAAGTTTCATAGACCTCTACTCAGCGACCCCATTTTGGTACTAATTGGATGACGATATTATGGTGATCTGGGTAGATTTATTTTGATTATATGATGACATGAATTAGATTAGACTTGTGCCCTTTATAAGTTTAATTTAAAAATAGTAATCTGTATTAAACTTAAATCCTAATATGTTTGTACTGTAATTTAATATTCCGCAATTAATTACACTATCTTAGTTTGATTGATATCGTATTGCATGATGTGGGACCTAGACTAGTGAGAACTGCCCCGTAAGGGGTGGTCTTCACAGGATGGTATCAGAGCCCATAGTTTGAGTGAATCAAGTATTTCGTGAGTATACTTGGTCTCAAACTGAAGCAATACATATGTATCAATCATTTAGGTGGTTTGAACTGAGATAGGATGTACAGACTGATAGGATGGGAAAAAGGGTACATAGATCTAAGTCTATAAACTGATAGTTGAATAATTTTAATTTCAGAAAAAGATGTCAGGATCAGGATCAGGTGATATTCCCAACAACATGACCCCTCAACAGATGTTTGAAATGATGCAACAACTTTTAGCCCAACATTCTGAACAACAAAATAAGACAATGCAAGAACAGTTTCAGGCCAGAGATGAGGCCGAAGCTAAAAGACGAGAAGATAAAAAGAATAAAAGAAAAGAAAAGCAAGTCCTGAATAATGAAGAATCTGATTCTGATAACACAAACCCTGAAACCCAAAATTGTGCAGCCTAAAGGTTGTAAATTCAAAGATTTCAAAGCGAGCGGTGCCCTGAACTTCGAGGGTACAGTGAATCCAATTCAGGCGATGGATTGGATTAGTCATACTGAAGATATCTTTAGAATCTCTGACTGCTTAGATTCAAAGAAAGTGAGTTATGCGTCCGCGTTATTTGTCGGTGCTGCCCGAGCTTGGTGGAAGACTCAGAGGAGTATCTATGGAGAGGAGGTGATTCAGACTTTGGAATGGGAGCAGTTTCTCGATATGTTTAACGCAAAGTACTGTCCAGTAGACCAGCGAGACAAGGTGGAAGTACAACTGATGCAGCTGACTCAAGGAACAAAGACAGTTGATGAATACGAGCATGAATTCTCGAGGTTATGCGGCTACTCTTCCTATCAAGTAGCTACCGAAGAGAGAAAGATGAATAGATTTCGCGTAGGACTCAATCCTAGATATCGACATCCGATGAGCGCGATCAAATACAAATCTTACTTGGAAATGGTAGAAGCGGCAAGACAAATTGAGCGTGGGTATTTAGAGTATGGCGACCAGCTTTATGCACCAACGACTAACCCGACGAATCCATCACCTCCGAAGAAACAAAGATTTGGCAGATTTTTCAAGACAAGTAAATCACAACCTCAACAATCTCAACAGTATAGTTTGCATTCGAAAGCCCAAGCGTATTCATTAAGAACGAGCCGCGATTTTGCAAGAGATGCAGAAAGTCACACATGGGATTGTGTAACCCAGAGGATGTTACTTGTTTTGCGTGCAACATGATCGGTCACAGCAGTGAAGAATGCCCACAGCAGGGACGAGGATGTGCAAAGTGCGGGAAAAGAGGACACTTTATGTATCAGTGTCGAAGCGGGCAACGATATCAGTCGCAATCATCAGCGGGAGGTTCTACAGTGAAAAGTTCTGCTGCAACTCCGACAGCAAGGACACGTGCGTTTCAGATAACGGCTGAAGAAGCAAAGGAAACCCCTGATGTAGTTACAGGTATGTTTTTACTTAACTCCATTCCTGCCCGAGTATTATTTGATTCCGGCGCGAGTCGTTCCTTTATATCGACTTCCTTTGCATCAAGATTATCTAAATCCCCGTCAAAGCTTCCTGTTATACTTGATATTGAGACAGCCAGTAACAACTATGTTATGGCTGATTCTGTTTATCGAAACTGCACACTGCTTGTCGATAATATCGTATTCAACCTCGATCTTATACCGATTCCGCTAAAAGAGTTCGCTGTCATCATTGGCATGGACTAATAACGAGGCTACAATCATCTGCAATCGGCGAATCATCAGAATCAAGTCTTCAGACGGCCGAGTATTGGAGATCAAGGGCGAGAAGCGTAAAGGTGCTCACTGCTTTATTTCTATAGAGAAAGCTCATAAATATGTATCTAAGGGTCGCAAATCCTATCTGTGCTATGCTCTATCTGAATCCAACTCTGAAAAGAAATCTCTGCCTGATATTCCGATTGTCTGCGAGTTCCGAGACGTCTTTCCTGATGACATTTCCGGAGTGCCACCGGAACGTCAAGTCGAGTTCAGTATTGACTTGGTTCCTGGTGCGGCTCCTATTGCAAAAGCTCCTTACAGACTTGCACCTGCAGAAATGCTGGAAATGTCAAAACAATTGCAAGAGCTGTTGGAAAAGGGTTTTATCCGACCAAGTTCATCTCCGTGGGGTGCACCTGTCTTATTCGTTAAGAAGAGAGACGGAACTTTTCGAATGTGCATCGATTATCGGGAGTTGAACAAGGTTACAATAAAGAATAAGTATCCTCTGCCCAGAATCGATGATCTGTTGGATCAGCTACAAGGAGCCCGCTACTTTTCGAAAATCGATCTTCGTTCTGGGTATCATCAATTAAAAGTCAGAGATGAGGATGTTCCAAAGACAGCCTTCCGAACAAGATACGGTCATTACGAATTTCTCGTGATGCCGTTCGGCTTAACAAATGCACCAGCGTCATTCATGGACCTCATGAATCGCGTGTGTAGACCGATGCTGGATAAGTCAGTAATCGTGTTCATTGACGATATCCTGATTTACTCCAAAATGGAGGCTGATCATGCTATTCATTTGAGGCAATTGCTAGAGTTGCTGAGAAAAGAAAGACTCTATGCAAAATTTTCTAAATGTGAATTCTGGCTCAGACATGTATAACTTTACATTGTCTTGAGTTATTCCTTAAGCGTTCTTTGATTGAAACAAAACTTGAAATTTCACTCTGATTTCTTTCTAGATTCAATTCCTTGGCCATGTCATATCTGGCGAAGGTATTTCAGTAGATCCATCTAAAGTCGAGGCAGTTCAGAAATGGGAAACGCCTCGCAATGCCTCTGAAATAAGAAGTTTCCTTGGATTGGCCGGCTATTATCGGCGATTCATAAAGGACTTCTCAAAGATTGCTGTGCCACTTACTATGTTAACACGAAAGAATACACCTTTCGTATGGGCCGATAAATAGCAAGAGGCATTCGACATTCTGAAACAGAAGGTTATTCAAGCGCCAATCCTAGCCTTACCAGAAGGAAACGATGATTTTGTCGTTTACAGCGACGCATCTGGTACTGGCTTAGGATGTGTTCTAATGCAAAGGGGAAAAGTAATTGCCTACGCTTCAAGGCAATTGAAAGATTACGAGAAAAGTGCACCAACTCATGATCTTGAGTTGGCTGCCCTTACCTTTGCACTAAAAATCTGGCGACATTACCTTTATGGGACTCGGTGTCAGCTTTACACCGATCGCAAAAGTCTCAAACATCTTTTCACTCAAAAGGATCTAAATATGAAACAGCGTCGGTCCTTGGAGCTTATTAAGGACTATGATTGCGAGATCCTATATCATCCCGGCAAAGCTAATGTTGTCGCGGATACTTTGAGTAGGAATGTCTATCCGGAAAAGTGCTGCTACGCCCTAACTCCGGTTATATTCTCTTCTGATCTTATTGAGGACTTCAGAGTTACTCAAGCTGAAGCATTGAAAGAAGAGAATATCAATTCTGAAAATCTTAAAGGGCAACTTCAATTTCTATTTATGAATCATTTGGGACTTCATTGTCTCAAGGGAAACCGAATCTGGATTCCTAAGCATGGTTCAATTCACAACACTCTTCTATCTGAAGCTCATCAATCCAAATTATATGTTCATCCTGGCAGCTCAAAGATGTATTTTGATCTTAAAGCTGATTACTGGTGGCCAGGAATGAAGAAAGACATCGGTCGATATGTTGAAAGCTGCAGAATCTGTAAGATGGTTAAGGCAGAACATCAGAAACCTTTCGGGGATATGCAACCACTGCCAGTTCCTGAGGGGAAGTGGGAGCATATAACTATGGATTTCATCACAAAGCTGCCGAAAACCAAGAGACAGCACGACTCCATCTGGGTAGTCGTGGATCGATTGACAAAGTCAGCTCACTTCATACCGATGAAAGAAACATATTCCCTTGATAGATTGGCACAGATATACATCACAGAAGTAATTTCTCGACATGGTGTGCGAAATCTATCGTATCTGATCGTGATAGTCGTTTCACATCTAGATTCTGGCAAGCTCTACAAGACGGGATGGGTACTCGGATCTCTATGAGTACTGCTTATCATCCTAGTGCAGATGGCCAGAGTGAGCGTACTATCCTTACTCTGGAAGATATGCTTCGTGCCCGCGTTCTTGATCTAGGTGGTAACTGGGATGACCACTTGCCTCTGGTCGAATTCTCGTATAATAACAGTTATCATTCAACGATCAAGATGGCTCCTTTTGAAGCTTTATATGGACGAAAGTGCAGAACTCCCACCTGTTGGCGCGAAACAGGTGAATCGCCAATAGCAGGACCTGCCCTTCTACAGTTGACTCACGAGAAGATTCAACTTGTTAGAAGAAACATACTCGAAGCTCAAAGCAGGCAGAAGTCATATTATGATAATCGACACAGATCTATCAGCTTTGCGGTTAACGATTGGGTGATGTTGAAAGTATCCCCAATGAAGAATGTGGTGAGATTCATAAAGAGAAACAAGCTAGCTCCGAGATTCATCGGTCCGTTCAAGATTGTTGAAAAGATAGGAAATCAATCTTATCGTCTTGAACTGCCAGTGGACTTATCTGGAATACATCCTGTATTTCATGTCAGTCATCTGAGAAAGAGCTTAGCAGATGAAAGAGAAGTTCAAATACCACACGTTAACTTGCAGATTGATGAGAAGCTTCGCGTGGTTGAAGAGCCAAAATGTATTCTGGACTCGAAGACCAAAAAGCTTCGGAATAAAGAGATACAGATGGTGCTCGTCCAGTGGAAACACCATAAAGGTTCGCATCAGTCTTGGGAATCCAGAGATGTCATGAAAGTTACATATCCCAGTCTGTTTGAACATAGCTAACTTCGGGGACGAAGTTTGTGCGTGGTGGAGCCCATTCTGTAACAACCTAACTTTTGATCATGTCATAAATTCAGTATTTGAACCGATAATGTAATAATGTTACATTATTTGAATTATAATTTAATTAAGTTATGAAATATTTAATTAAATTATACAAATATTTATATTATGAATTAATAAATTATTAAAGATAATTAAATAAAAGAGATATAATATACAAAAATGAAAGTGGGTTAACTAGCAAATATAACTAGATGAAGTATATAAACGTGATATATTATTCAAAAATCAGATTCTCTCTCTCTCTACTCTCTCTCTCTCTAACTTTCTCTCTCTACCTTCTCTCTAAATTATCTCCCAAACCGACCGGCCGATTATCGAGTTCTATATATCATTAGAAAGATCTTGAAGAATTCTACACGAATCTGCTATTACATGCGTGATTTCATACGAATTTGAGGTAAGAATCGATATTTTTAAGTTTTTATATATTTCGGTATTTTTGAATTTATTAGTTTTATGAAATTTAAAGCTATTTTTATGGAGTTTAACTAGAATTTGTATAATATAATCGAACATAGGTTTGTCACGTAACATATCCGTGATTTTAGGTCTAAAAATGTATGTTTTAAAGCTGCAAATATGAACAAACTCGAGTTGCCAAGAACAAACTGAGTTGCCAAGAACAAACTCGAAAATACATAGAACAAACTCGAAATGGAATTAAATTCGAAATATATTCGAATTTAACCATTAAATTCGAAATGACATTCAAATTCGAATTTGTCCTCGAATTTTCAAATTCATTCGACTTTAACTATATATTAGAAACTCAAGATTCGAATTTATGCTCATTCGAATTTAGTCTTCTAGAATTTAGTTGAAGTTTGACTTTTGGTCCTCAAATTTGAGAGGAAGTCTTCGAATTTTGCCATGTATTTAATTTTAGCATATATTTGGATTTGGTACCTTCAAGTTTAATTTCCTATTCGAATTTAAGTTTTAAACTCGAAACTCACTCTTTAAATTCGAATATAATGAATAAAATACATGAATAACATATAAAATAACAAGATAATTAGCAAAATATTTATATATTAATATATATAATATATTGATATATAATTATTTAATATGAACGAAAGAAAAATAGATGAATAAACAAGTTATCAGAATCAGATAAAATAAAGATTTTAAAGATAAAAGATGATGATATTTACATGAGATTGATATTATGATTCTGGACAGGTTCAGTGAAATTCTGAACAAAGATTTAAAGATTTATAAAGTGGGTCAAAGATTTGATTTGACAGAGAACAGATTGAGATAAAATCCTGAGATAAATCAGGTGGCAGATTTTACATCTGTTTGATAGAGACCCAACACTGTGAGTTATAGATATTCAGATTTAACATGCTTGATTTCCGGTTGAGACATATTGTAGATGTTAGATTAAATTGACACTCATATTATCAGCTGGATTGTGACCTGTGCACACCATGATTGGGTGTTGCCCAGTGGATCATGATAGCTATTTGACTTATCATTTTATATGATATCGCTTTTACAGTTCCTTTCAGATATTGCTTAAAGATTATTGCTATCATGACATTGATTACGTATGCTTCCTCATTGCATATACTTGACATATTGATTCAGCTTGATTAGCCCTGATTGGTCTATTGTTCTAGACCTGGCTATTTCACCAGTTCTATTGAACTTGGTAATGACCTCCGATGTTCCGCCACGTTGATTTACTGGTAGCTAGCCCAGTATGTGGCTGATCCCCACGATTTAAGCGTGAGCGTGGCTTGAGCATCATCCGACTCTATGACTTCTATGTCTCAATCATGAGGGCTGTAGCGGCAGCCAAGACATATCACGCTAGATTGATGATCCGCTTGACATGCATGTTATTTTGAAAATCTATTTACTCACTAAGCATTGCTTACGGTTGCTACATTGATATTTTTACAGGAAAAGATAAAGGAAAGTCACCTGCCGGACCTAGTTCTTAGGTCTTACACGATCAAGACAGAAGTTTCATAAACCTCTACTCAGCGACCCCATTTTGGTACTAATTGGATGACGATATTATGGTGATCTGGGTAGATTTATTTTAATTATATGATGACATGAATTAGATTAGACTTGTGCCCTTTATAAGTTTAATTTAAAAATAGTAATCTGTATTAAACTTAAATCCTAATATGTTTGTACTGTAATTTAATATTCCGCAATTAATTACTCTATCTTAGTTTGATTGATATCGTATTGCATGATGTGGGACCTAGACTAGTGAGAACTGCCCCGTAAGGGGTGGTCTTCACACTTTGCCGCAAAGCATACCATGAACACGTGGGCCAGATATCGCCATTGCCCTATGAGCCCACTCTTCATATAAGATGTCTTCGTAACATCTAAACTATATCCCATCCTCAGAAAGGCAGCCTGCCTAATACTTAACGGAAAGTCTATAGGCCCAGACTCTTGCTCCTGAGTTCCCAACTGCAGAACTTGGCGTAAGATATCTGCAGAAAATACTAACGGCTGTCCAGCTATTCTTGTCCTTCGTACTGTTGGGGTGACAGTACAATCGACCTGCAGATGTTCATAAAATTGGCGTACATAAGGAATAACGATTTGGATGTTATGGGACAATGCAAATGAAATCCTGGATTCCACGAGAAAATCCACCATCTGGCGGAAACCCTGCGCTTCAGGGATATTATGGTCAGGGGGAATGACCATATTATGCTTTGGCACAAACACTCTATCCACCATTGTCTGCACAATAGATAAAATATTAGAATTATTAAAAAAGATGAATAAACTTGATTAAATTCAAATTTGTTTTATTTTGAACTTGTTTAAGTACAAAATCCAACACATATGAATTTCTACAAGTTTAATTAAATTTAAATTGAATAATTCAAATAAATTGACAAATTCGAACAAACAGATTCGAAGTTACAGTTTTTCGAATTTGATGACACCTTTGAATTTAATGACCTTCTCGAGTTTACTGACAAACTCGAGACTGGTTATGAACAGATTCGAAATCGTCGGCCCACATTATCACCAAAATCCATGATTTTAACCATTTTGGACTCAGAAAATCAGATTCATTAGCCCTACTAGGTTCTAATTACAGATATTTGCATTTAATTTGACTCTTTACCGGTCCAAACTTTGTAATTTTGAAAAACAAGATTTCGACCAAGAAACCTTCAAAAATCGGTGATTTTGGCTTAAATGGTGTATAGGACTACTTAAATCTTGTACAAACCAGTTGTTTATACCTAGATCTAGGAGTAGAATCGAACCCACACGCAAGAAACTCGACAAATAGGTGTTTTTGTGAAAACGGCAAACTCGAGAGCAATAGATTCGAAATCGCCAGATAGATTCGAGGGAATAAATTCGAAAACAGATGGAGTAATGACCATTACTGTTAACCTATTTATACCACCTACCTTCGAGTCTATGGCCACTTTCGAATCTACCGACAGATTCGAGATCACCCAAATTCGAGTTTAACCTAAACTCGAATTACCCCCTGAAACTTTGAAAATTTCGAAAATTTTGAAATAAATTC
Source organism: Centrapalus pauciflorus (assembly GCA_020465985.1). NCBI lineage: Eukaryota > Viridiplantae > Streptophyta > Magnoliopsida > Asterales > Asteraceae > Centrapalus > Centrapalus pauciflorus. Next base: position 175,578 of record JAANYP010004944.1, on the reverse strand, counting down.
AACTTTTTCAATTTTAATTGTGTAGCGGAATAAACTATGCCAAAACATCTACCCTAAGCACTAGATTTTCACGCAATGTTAATTTTATTCAACTATGAATGCACCCTCAGTAATTTTGACCTTTTTCCTAAGTAAAATAAAAATAAAATAAAAATAATAATAAGTAAAAGTAAAAATAAAATTTTAAAATTTTGAACAAAAAATTTAACTTAGAATTAAACTACACTTATTAAAATTTACAACCTATACTAAACACTTAACAAAATATTTTTGACGAGCGCAGTCAAAGAAAGGTTCAATCAGATAGCGGTGTCAGTTACTCACTTTCAGTATTTAATATTTCGCACTTAGGAATTTTTGATTCCTTTGATTGTTTGGCGTGACATACTCGTTTAGCCGATTGTTGGTATTTTACCCCTTTAAACATGCTACATTTCGGAATATCCCTAGACATTTTTATTTATCATGAAATTATCTTACGTGACTCAGACATAGACATACTTTTATGATCAAGGCATACAGACAATGATTCTAACTTGTTGGTATTTGCAAACTTTCTTTAAAAGACAAACATCGGACACAGGTCTGTATTGTCATACAACAAAGTGTCTTAGTTTGACTTAAGGTTTATTTTTAAAGCTAGCAGGACAGCGGTGACAGGTCTGTACCGACGTACAACAAAGCGACTTATCTTGCTAACCCGAATCAAAACAGAGGCAACAGGTCTGTACTTACGTACAACAGAGTTACGTGTTTTTGACTCTCAAATCCTTATGATTTTTCTATGCTTTCCATTTTAAGATGTATTTGATATTGCTATACATCCCCAGAGAGTTTGCATACCTCATTTTAGAGTCAAAGTTTGTATGTCTCGTACATAAAAATTAAGACCGAGTGGTCATACATCTAAGGTAGTGACACGTTTGACTTTCTCTTGAATATTTTATTAGCCTTGGGACTCCCTATATGTATTATGCCTACCAACACATCAAACTAAAACAAAGTATAACACTTAGAATTTTAGGTGCATTATGTGTGAAAGACTAAACACTTAGAGTTTGTAGCGACTGTGCTAATTTTCGTCACTTTGAACCTATGCTTCTAAGACTTAACTCTTTTTCTGATATTCTACTTTTTTTTTTTTTTGAATTTTTTATGGTTTTCTCTCTTTTTTCTTTTGTTTTTCATAAGGAATAGCAAGAAAATAATATTAACTACTAACTTACTAAAAATAGAAACTATCCTAATTTAGCAAACTTACTATAAAAAGAAAGAAAAACTACAGCTATAAACGTAAATAAAAATTCTATTAAGGTCAATTTACTCTGGGTTGCGCATTCCATTTAGTTGAATCAAATATTCAAATCGTGACTTATCAAAGGCTTTGGTAAATAAATCAGCATTATTATCTTCCGTTGCCACTTTTACCAATTTGATTAGGTTCTTTTCAGCACAATCACGAATAAAATGATGCCTAATGTCTATGTGCTTTGTTTTGTTGTGTTTAACTGGATTATTTGTTATAGCAATTGTAGATTGGTTATCTATCCTAATAGGAGTTTGAGTGTAAGCCAAACCGTAATCCCGCAATTGTTGTTGTATCCACAGAACCTGTGAGCAGCAACTACCAGCAGCAACATACTCGGCCTCGCACGTTGATACGGCTACCGATGTCTGTTTCTTGCATTGCCAGGAAACCAGTCTTCCTCCTAGGAATTGACAACCTCCAGTTGTTGACTTGCGCGTCAAGCTGCATCCTCCGTAGTCAGAATCCGTGAACACCTCCAACTCTAGATCTCCCTTCGCGTGATACCAAAGTCCCAGCTTCGGTTTTGACTTGAGGTATCGTAGAATCCGCTTCACAGCTTTCATGTGCATCTCCTTCGGATTAGCTTGAAACCTAGCACAAATACACATAGTAAACATGCTGTCAGGTCTTGAAGCAGTTAAATACATAAGTGATCCAATCATGGCCCGATATAACGTCGGATCCACATCGGTATCACTTTCAGTACCCGGTCTGAGATTGTGATTCACTTGAATCGGGGTGCTGAAATGGGCAGTCAGTTTCGTCCCTTCCATCCCGAAGCGTTCCAATATGTCATAGACATACTTCGTCTGATGGATAAACATACCTTCCTTCTTTTGGTCAACTTGTAACCCTAAAAAGAAATTTAACTCTCCCATTGCACTCATCTCGAATTTTGACTTCATCACCTTCTCGAAATCTTTGCACATTTGTTCGTCTGATGATCCAAAAATGATATCATCTACGTGCACTTGTACCAAGATGAAGTGTTCTCCCTTTCTCTTAACGAACAGCGTACTATCTATCCTACCCCTTTCAAACCCGTTCTCTAACAAATGGTTGGATAAAGTCTCGTACCACGCCCTTGGTGCTTGATGCAATCCATATAGAGCCTTATCTAAACGATATACTCTATCAGGATATTTTGGATCTGTAAATCCGGGCGGCTGTTCTACATACACCAGCTCCTTCACTTTCCCATAGAGGAAAGCACTCTTTACATCTAGTTGATATACCTTAAAGCCCTTGAAGGAAGCAAAAGCCAGAAACAACCTAATGGCTTCCAGCCTTGCTACTGGTGCAAACACCTCATTGTAATCGATTCCCTCCTCTTGGTTGAAACCCTTTACAACTAACCTAGCCTTGTTGCGAGTGACTATACCCCGATCGTCTCTTTTGCACTTAAAAACCCATTTGGTTCCTATGACAATTTCCTCTCGAGGTAATGGAACTAACTCCCACACTTCTAGTTTCCTAAACTGAGAGAGTTCTTCCTGCATCGCTTCAACCCAGGAGTTATCCTTTAGTGCCATTTGCACATTCTTCAGCTCTACTTGCGAGATGAAACAAGAATAGAGGCAGGTATGATATGCCTCGGAGTCGTTTATCATCGACAACAACACAGTGTTGTTATTTAAACTACTCCTAGTCCTCACACCCTCGTTAGGATTTCCTATGATGCTTTCTATAGGATGGTTCTTGTTGATCCTAGATGTCTCTATCTCGTCAACTCTCAGATTATCTCCTAAGTTAGATCCTATTTCACCTAATGGAAGAACATCTTCAGATTCCACATTTTCCTCCTCGCGGACATTTTCCTCAGAGTTGGAATTTGTTGTCTGAGTCTGATTCTCAGTTGAAGGTATTTCTGGATCAGTGACTTCTGGAGATCCATCTTCAGTCGAAGTAGTCTCGGATGCGGATTGAAATGTAGTCCTCGGAAAGGTATGACCTTCGTCATTCAGATTCAACGTCGCCATATCCTCTTCGATCGTACCTGCATTTTCATCCAAAGGACTGTTAAATGACTCAAATAATTTATCATAGTCAAATATCCATTCCGGACCTGTTTGGGGTTCATGTGTATAACTTGTGACTTCAATGTTATACACAATTTCCACTGTACCATTTGTTTTGTTAAAAACCCGTTTGTTTGGTGAGTTCGGCACATAACCTAGGAAGTATCCTTCGTCAGCCTTTTCACCAAACTTAGGTTGATGTTTTGTTCGCAATAAAGTACATGGTACCCCAAACGGTTCGAAGCCAGTTAAATTAGGTGGTTGTTTATTCAAAATTTCATAACAGGTTTTGTTCAGAGATTCGACAGTTAGGACCCGATTTAAAACATGACATGCGGTATTCACTGCCTCCCCCCAAAACATGCTAGGAAGCTTTGAATCCGAAAGCATAGCCCTAGCTGCCTCAATCAATGTCCTGTTCTTTCGTTCGGCCATCCCATTTTGTTGAGGCTCATACGGTGCACTAAATTGATGCACTATGCCCTTTGAGAGGCAATATACACCAATACAGTGTTTTTAAACTCAGTTCCATTATCACTACGAAGCCTTTTAACCCGTGTTCCATAAGAATTCTCCACTTGGTCTAAGAACCCTATGAGCTTGGAAGCCGTCTCGTCCTTTGTACCTAGAAAGAAAACCCAAGAAAATCATGAGTAATCGTCAGTGATAACTAAACAAAACCAACTACCTCCTGTACTCCTTTTGTTGATTGGTCCGAAAAGATCCATATGCAACAAATCGAACGTAGAGGTTATGGAATTCTGAGTCTTGGACTTGTGTGCCTTCTTATGTTTTTTGCCCTTCTTGCATGGTAGACACTTGTCCTCGAACTGAAAACTCTTTATGAACCCATTCTTCGTTATGTAGTTCATTTTTCTTAGGTGCAAGTGAGCCATGCGTTTGTGCCACAACACTGATTCAGTCTCCGAAGCTTTTGACAGTAAGCAGATCGGACCCATCGAAGTATCTGGCTTGTTTATATCGAGCATGTACAAGTCATTCTTCCTTGGAGCCCACATCAATATCCATTCTTCAGGTATCTTGAATCCCGGTTTTAGCACTAACGCTTCAGTGTCAGTAAACAACACTGAATTCTTCCTATCACAGATTTGAGATACACTAATGAGATTATGAACCAGTTTATCAACGTGATAAACTTGATCCAAGGTAATCGTCCCATTAGTGACTTCTCCAGTACCAGTGATGGTTCCTCCTTTATTTCCCGCGAATGATACAAATCCCCGATTCCCACCCTTGAAGTCTGTAAGGAGACTTCTTTCCCCTGTCATGTGCCTGGAGCATCCACTGTCGACGAACCATTTGTTCTTTGGACCTGTGGTTATCTCCTACACATAAAAGAAAATAGGTTAGTTATCACGGGGAACCCAAGCCATAACTGACTTGGTTATACCATTCTCGTCCACATATTTAAACTCTTTCAAATACCCATCTCGCCTTTCAGGTGACTTGGGTCGTTGAACAGGAGTTTGTTGTGGTGCCGAGTGATGTATATTCACTCTTTGCCTTTGAGTAGGCATTTGTTGTGGAACTCTTGAATAATTCCGATTATATTGCATTTCAAATTGAGATCCCTGAGCTCTAACCGGTGTGTAATGTCTAACGGGAGTATGTGACCTAACTGGAGTGTATGCCCTGCTAGGTGTTGTGCTCCTATAGACTTGTTGAGGTCCTGACCTAGATTGATTAAGGACTCTATTCGGTGAATTAGTCCTAACCACTTCATTTGATCTACCTTTTACCGGTATTTGTTTCAAAACCTGTTTTGGTGTAGCCTGCACAGTTTTCTCGGTATTCTGAGAATTACTAGTGCTCGCCACACTTGTTGAAGGTTTAGCTTGTTCTGGCTTCCCTGTCTTAGGTGTAGTATCAACTTTCCTATTCGGACAGTTAGAAGCGACGTGTCCCCTCTCGTGACATCTAAAGCATGACATCTTGTCAATTGGCTTCTTGTGTGATCCCTTTGACTTAAGAGTGTCGCTAGTGTCTGGTTCTTTTTGAACATCTATTGTGACTGGTTCATCATCCTGATCATTAAAATCTAATTTTTGTTTTCCTGCAGGTGTTTCACTAGAGGAAGACACAAATTTGACTTTCTTAATCTTGACGTTTGTATCAGTCACCTTAGGTGTATTTTCTTTTACAGGCTCAGACACAGGTGCAGGTAAGTCCTCTAAGTCTACTGATGTCTCAGTTTTCTCCTGAGGTTGAGGCACGTAGTTTGCATTAAAAGGAGGAGGAATCTCATGAAATCCTAGACCTACAGGCTTTTTAGATTGACATTGAGCATCTAAAACTTTCCCTAGGTTCAGACTTGAGTTCCTAAACTTCTCTAGCTTACTATTGGCCTCTGCTACCTTCACCTTAGTTTCAGCTAGCTCTATGCCTTTGTTCTTAAGATCTTTGGTCAAGGCCTCTACATGCTCATACATCAGCTCTAACCTAACACACTGCTCACTCACCTTGTCTTTCAGAACTATTACATCTTGAGCATCAGCCTTAAGTTTTTCCCTAAGATCTTGTTTAATGTCATTCAGGCTAGCATTATCAGATTTTAAAGACTCATTTTGAGCAGATATGTTTTTATGTGATTCTAATACTAGATTCAACCTGTCGTTAGAACTAACACATACCATGCATAATTCATGAAAAAGAGAGTAAGTCAGACTAACCTTTGTGTGGTCGGATTCCACGTTGGCCATTTGAGCGGCAAACTCCAGAAGCGTCTGATCATTCGTCTTCTCCACCCACATCGGACTGCTGTCCCTTGTGGTCTGCTCTTCCCCTTCACATTCATTCTCAGTGACTTCAGCCATGAAGGCTCTAGCGTTAGATTCCGGATGTGAGCTCCAGTCGTAGGTACCATCCAGCTGTCTGTCTGATGTGACGTTTGATAATAGACCAACTAGATTGGCTTGACCAGAAGATGAACTCGGAAGGTATCTCTGTTGAGACTGATTCTGAAACTGTCCATGATGCTGATTCTGCCCTTGGTAAGTATCTACCTTCGGTCTCTGACAAACTCTGGCGAAGTGTCCCAGACCTTGACAATTGTAGCATTTGACTTTGGACTTATCAAAGCCAATCCCCTTATTATTCATAGTCAGATTCCTCCCAGTCCGTTTGATGAATCGCTTAACCCGTTGGGTTACCATGGCCAGTTGCCATTTAAGATCGATCTCCTCAAGATCGTCAGGGTCTACCTGATCATAGTCTACATCCCAGAGAGCAGGATCGTTTATTTTCCCCTGAACGCAGTTCCCGTATGCGGCCACAAATGACGCAAGCAAGGTCAAATGTTCTTCGGCTGATTTAGCGCTCATGGGCATCTTAGAGTAGCCCTGAGATGTTGATGCCTGTGTTGCTTGAGGTTGCTGTTCTTCAGATCTACCCAACCCCAAGAACGCTCTATTCAATGTGTCATCAGTCTCTGCTGGTGACGACGTTTCTCCGGTGAAAAACGCTGTAGCAGTCTTCAGATCAACTGCGGCTGAAGGTTTTGTTGATTTTCCAAAATACATGGCTGGATTTTGGACTTGTTCATAATCCGTTTCGGCCTTCAGTAGCTCGAAATGATATGCCCGCAACGTTCCCACTATATCTTCCAATGATTGAGTATAGTACTTATCTTCATTAAGCTTAATCATGGCCACATACATCGCCCATTTGGCTGGTAAGGCATCAAGAAGCTTATTGTTTTTTTCTGTGTCATTATACTCAATCCCATGACTTTCAAGCTCTGTCAGCAGATGATAAAAGCGGGTGATGGTATCGTCCAACTGTTCATCCCTCAAAGCCTTGAAAATAGCAAACTGCTGTTTCAACAACTCCATGCGCTTCCTTCGAACCCTCGGATTACCCTCACACCTCTTTTCTAGTGACTCCCAAAGCTCTTTAGATGTCTTCTGAGTCCTGAATGTGTGTAGTATATCCTGAGGCAAAGCCATTCGAATAATCGAGAAAGCTCTGTTCTCGGCTTCATATAGTTTCTTATCATCCTCCTTCATCATTTGGTATGAAAGACTCTTTGACGGCCTTCAACTTCTGAGATAGGTGGAATGTATCCTTCGTCAATACATACCCACATTCGCATGTCATTGAAACGCACAAAATCGGCAAACCGATCTTTCCACCAATAGTAGTCTTCAAGTTTCATCAGCTTAGGCGGAGTATTAGCCTTCCCGACCTCATGATCCATTTCTAGAAACTTTTGAAGATTTGACATCGTTTCAAAAGTAATTGAATTGAACTTATTCGAAACTAATTTAAGTTAATTCTTTCGAATCTAGGTAGAGTCAAATATAATTAAGTTTAAATCTATTTGAGATTAAATTCGATTAAGTTTTGAAATTCAATTAAATTCGAACTTGATGATAGATTCGAAAGTCTCCAATCTCGAAGGTCAAGACAAACTCGAACACTCAGTAGATTCGAAACACACCCTGATCGACTATAGTCCAAACTCGAAGCAAACTCGAATCACAGCAAACTCGAGACTCCTAATCGACTTTAGCACAAACTCGAATTAAACTCGAAACACACTTTATCAAACTCGAAAGGAGCGGATTTTGGTTAAACTCGAGACTAAGTAAAACCCTAATTACTCCTAACAGATTCGAGCGCCGCAAACTCGAAAAATGGCTAATACTTCGATTTCTTTACGTTTTGTAGATTAAATCAAAATTTTTACAACGAAAAATATTGATTTCGATCAAAAACGTGAAAAACACGAAGTATTTCCCAGATGACAATTTGCTAAGCTCGAAAAACACGAATCTGAGAAAATAACCGTCCAAAAAGCATCAAGAAACCTAGGATGTATCTTTATGAACACGAAGAACACTAAGAACACCCCGTAGGCTCTGATACCACTTGTAAGGTCTACACAACACGGATCTATCTAGACGCGAGACCGTCAACGAGTGCGGAATCCTCGTTAACGGGTTGACGGTAACAACTCTCACACGGAACACGGAGACTATCAATAAGCTGCACGAACTACGACGGACGCACCTACGAATTGATTCTCTCCGAAACAACTCTAAGACTGATGATAAACTCGAAATCGCCTTTTGCTTAATCTCTCTCAAATTCTGGAAAAAGTCTCTTAATGATTCGAGTCTATCCCTAATTATAGAGGCTAATTCGAGTCTGCCATGGGCCAAACTCGAATCAGGCCCAAGGCCCATTCGAGTTTGTCCCCTCTGACACTCTCGAATCTGCCTACAAGGATACATTCGAATCTGCTGTAGATTCGAATCTGGTTCACTTGTGAATTCGAATTTACTCCAAATTCGACTTTCACATGTTTAAACCTATATTTGAAACTTATGTTTTTGACTTATGTTTGATTTATCTTTGATCTTTATGTTTGAACTTCTTGTAATACAATACATCAAGTTCAAACATACAATCAATAATAATTATCAAACATATATAAACATATATATCAAACACTTGCTAAAACCACAATGTTGGATCACTAAGACTGCTATCGTCACACAGGGTGTACCAACACTTGCAATCCCGTGCAGCACTCTCGAACAAAACCCATAGATATCAGGTACCATTTTATTAAAGATCACGTAGAAAAGGGAACCATTGAGTTGTATTTTGTTGGCACGAAATATCAACTTGCAGATATATTTACTAAAGCTTTAGACGAACCTCGTTTTAAGTTTTTAGTATCCCATATCGGCATGTTGAATCCGCCTTCCAATTAAATATCAGATATTGTCATGATTGAAATTCCTTTATTTTTAGAAAATATCTGCTATTTAAATTTAAGGATTGTGTCACAAAATTGAAACTCAATATTTCCTTATCTGTGTATATTTTTAATAATTAATGATCCTGACAAATTGCTGTGTGAATTGTTCATTATGGAGTGGGATGCAAACAATATCCAGGTTTGTTTGTGTTTGTAAGGCTAAAAAGGGTTGTCGAGTTTAAATCTGAAAAAGAAAAGGAAAAGAACCGGTATTTATTTGAGGGGGAGTATAGCTAGGATTTTTAAATTTTATAATTCTGTGTTTCTCTTTAATTTTTGTAGTTAAATTTTAAATTTTAGGTTGGTCATATTTTTTTATTTAATTTTAAGTTTAATTTAATAGGTCAGAAAATCACAAAAAGATTTTAATTGTTCATATTTATCAAAAAGCCAAAAATATTTTAGGTTATTTTATTTTAGTTTGGGTTATTTTATCTTAATTTAAAAAGATCAAAGAAAAATACCAAAAATATTTTATTTTGAAGTCTCATAGAAAAACACAAAAAGATGTAATATATTGGGCCAATTTTTTTTATCTTGTTTCATTTTTATAAAATAGTCCAAAAGTTATTTTTTATGTGTGTGTGATGAGTTCATAACCGGCGGCCCAATCTTTATTTCAGGTATTTACCTACGTATATTGTGTGTTTGATTTTCAAATTTTTAGTAACTTTTCTTTCGGTTGTTCTTAATTTTAGGACTTTAAATGTGTTTTGTTCACTTAGTAGTAGTTAGACAAAATGTTCAGTAGGTTGTTTTAGATTAGGATCTGTAATTTCATGCATTTTTGTCAAAATCACCACTGTTCACGTTGCATGTTGCATGAACTGCATTTAATGAACTGTTGCATTTCGGACCATCCGAATTCGGACCAAGCACCGATTTCGGATGAGTCCCTTACAAAGATTTTCCAATATTAGACAACTGTTCATCCGAATTCAAACACTGTGCATCCGAACTCGGATCACTGTGCATCCGAATTCGGATCTTCAAAAGTATGTTCAACATTGTTCATTATTATTTTAAGTTATCATTCTTCATCCACTGTTCATCCGAATTCGGATGATATCCGAATTCGGTTCCCATACGAATTCTGGATACCATCCGAAATCAGGTCCTTTCCATATCATTGCGTACATCAACTACGGTCCTCATCCGAATTCGGATCAACTACATGTTCCACCCGAATTCGGACCACCATTCATTCCATTCCATGCATTTCGGACCAACATCCGAAATCGGTCCCTATTGTCACCTCATCCGAATTCGGACCCCCACATCCCATTCATGCATTATCCGGTTTTCGGCCTGATCCGAATTCGGTGACACTGTTCATCCGAATTCGGACCATCCGAAATCCAACACTTAGGATTTTTTTAAAATTTTCCATTTTTTCCATTTTTGCATTTTTTATATAAATTCAAAAAAAAAAAAAAAATGTCTTCCTCAACGTGCACCATTGATTAGAGTTAGGACTAGTGTTTGAGTGAAAAAGTCTGATCTAACATCGGTCTTTTAACGATTGACTTTGGACCTTATTAGTAGAATTTTATTCTGCTAATAAAGACCCTATGCTAAACAGATCCGGCAGTTTCTATTTCACACTAATCTAGAATTCACATCAATGCCTTATCAACTGAGTCTTCCTGTTCTAACTCTGATGCACCTTGCAGGATGATGGAACCCGCAGTTGTTCTCACCATACCCCATTCCCCCATCCCAAACAACAATGCCCAACTCCCAGAAGAATCCATCCTCCCCAACGCCGAGTTTGTCGAGTTCATTCCGCATAACTGGCAACTCGACGTTTCCATCCTGACTAAAGAACCCCAAACCCTAGCATTCGACATCCTCACTTGCCATCCCATCTATTACGCTTTATCCACCGCCATAGCTATTCCCCAGATATATCTCCAACAATTCTGGAACAGGCTGAAATATGTGTCTGACCCCGAACCTCACTTCACATCCACCATAGACTGTGTTCCAGTCAAAGTCACTATATCTTCCATCCGCCACATCCTTCACCTACCACCTGAATTCTACCTTCCCACCCGTGAACATTTTGACCCGAATCCTTCCATTCCCGAAACCCTGTCTGAAATCCAAACTCTGGGTTATGATGGCCCTCTTTCCAAACCCTCAGACTTTCGCACGAAAAATCTTCAATCCCACTGTCGAATACTGTTTGATGTGATTGTGAAATGTAGTTTCTACCAATTCAATCAACAATAGCAGTTAATAAGAACAATAAACGTAATCAATACTGACCGAATGCTTTGATTGATGAACTTGATGATTACAAAATGATGATCAGGAATATACGAGTACAGTGCTGCTCAATCAGATTTGAATGCGTACAAAATGATTGTCTGACAGATCTACTCAATTTGGAAAGTCAAAATTGCTATTTATACATTTATACAAACTATTAAGGAAGTACAAAAACATTCCCTAGACTTTGTATTTCATCAATTAAAACATATCCTAACATTCTCCCCCTTTGATGAACATAGCAAAGTCGTTAAACCGATAAGCCCAGCTTTTGTTCAAAACTTCTGATACTTTTACGATCCGAAAGTCTCCATTCAATCTTTGAAATAAATTCAACCATGCGTCTTTGGTCGTTAACAGATAAGGCTCCTTTCTTTGTCTTTCTTTTCTGGTCTGCTGCAAGCTGACCTTTCAAACCACTTAAAACTTTAATCAACGTACCATCAGAAAACTTATTCAGCTCCACACTCCTCATTGCTCTCAACTTCTTATTTCGATCTTTATACATGACTGCTGGATGCTTCACCATAATCACTTGAAATTCTTTCAGCTCACCAGCAATTTTGATATCTCTGTGAGGCGTCGTCATGTTGATCTTCCTCATCCCTCTTTCAACCCCAATCTGTAGATCTTGCACTGACATTAATACCAATTTGGTATGCATAAAGTGAAACAGTGTCTTTAGCGCAAATCTACAGTGTTCATTTCTTTTATTTCTGCACAGTTCGTCAAAAAGATCTTCAATATCGACCAAGTGCATGTTGAACATGTCAGCTTCCGTGAACACATAAGTATTTCCATCTGATCTTGTAACAGTGAATTTTGGATAGAACACCTTAACAAATCTTTCTTTTTCAATCTTCACAAGATCAACAATTCTGAATTCACTTTTTACCTTTTCAACTTCCTGGGTTTTGTTCCTCAGAAAATTGGCATAGTTAACCAGATTAGGCATGTTAGGCTCTAAAACTCTGAATAGCTTGTGGAATGAGCATGGAGCTTGTTTCTTGCAAAAAATCCTTTTCACCAGAATATCTTCAATATAAGGCATCTTGTTCCTCTTTCTGATAAACTCAGCAGATCTATTCTCTGGAAGTTCAAGCTTTTTCACCTTTTTCTTGCTGATCTCATCCTTATTCAGCAAAGTCAGCATATCTTGAATCTCTCTTTGTACCACTTGTTGTGCTTCAAATCTAAGTCTATGTTGTTTCTTAGATTCATCAGCAAGCACATACTCATTGAAAAACCTATCCATCACTTCAACTTCATTCAAAACAACTGATTCTTGAGCCACACTGCTCTCAACATGAAATTCTTCAAATTTCTCTTTAACTTGAACAACTACCTCAGGCTTTTCAACCGTTGGAGTTGATTCAACATCCTTCATGATTTCCTCAACTAATACTTCCTCCTCCTCGATTCTTTGAGCTCTAAAATCTACATCAGTCAACGCTATTATATCATCATCTTCAGACACTTCAATATACTCCTCTCTCTCTTCTCCTGCCCCTTGAACACTTAGCTCTTTATTTTTCTCTTGAACATCTTCATCCGAATTAATATACTCAACAAAGTGATAGATATCAGACTGAGTGTTCAAAGGAACTGGAACATCTTCATAAAGAATCAATCCCAGCTCTCTCTGTTCACCAGCTGATTCTTTAGATCCCCCAGCTTCTTTTTCCTGAACTTCCGGCTATGTTATCATTAATATCCCAGGCGTCGGTTCATCAAGCTTTCTCCTCTTCTCCCCCTCACGAGGAGCATCATCGGAGTCTTCGTCATGCTCATCATGTTTCCTCTTTGATGAGGAAGCTTGAGCCTTGCAGGTTTCTTCTACTGCAGCTACTCTTTCTGAAAGATTCCCCAACGCGGTTACCACAGTGTTTTCTAGGCTGATCATACGTTCTCGCATCTCATCAAACTGCTCAAAAACAAAATCCTTCAACTCTTCCTTCAACTCTTCTATAGCTTGCTTTGACTCAGATTGCTTAACAGACTCCTCTGCAACATCTTTTCCCTTTAAAAATTTCTGAATATTTGTCATTTGAGCCATTACCTCCGCTAACTGATCAGATACATGCATATTTACACCAGATACAGCTTCATGCAATGCACTTGTCAAGGTTGATTCTGTAACAAATGGGGATAAACTCACCACTGGGTCACGAAGACTTCCAGTTGTCACAGCAGTCGAACTTGTATAAAGAACTTCTGCGTGGCCAGTGCTCAGAGTTGGTAGTGTCGTTTCTCTGACTGGACTTCCACCCTCTTCAAGTGACGGAGCAACAAATGCTTCCGTTACTGAGGGTGTTCCAGTGGGAACACTAAGTTCAACCACACTCACTTCAACAAATGAAGTTGACTTAAGTGTCCTAGACTGTATAGGAACTAGACTCGGTGATTGCAAAGAAGTCGTACACACGGGCAGTTGTGCACTTGCTTCAATATCCATTAAGTCCAAGTGACTTACGGATAGATTGTGTGGTTCATCCCTGTGTTCAATTGAAACAGTCTCCTGTTGAGAGGAGACTGAGTGGATAGATGGGTGTGCAATCGTCAGTGGGATACTGACTTGTTCAATGCTAACTCTCATAGGAGAGCTAACAGTAGACGTGGTTAATTCCCGGCTTTCTGGGGTCATGGTCTCCCTCACACTCTCTACAGCAATTTGTACAATATCTACCATCATCCCTCCTCCCTCATGATGATCACCACCATCCTCACCATCATCATCATCATCATCATCTCCTTCTCCCTCTTCTTCTTGTATATCTGACAAAGTCCTCTCAGAATTTGACTTTTCAGCTTCTTCCTCACCACCCCTCACACTAACTTCTCCCTCACTCTCAGAATGGGCAACCTGAACTTCAGCCCCTTGCTGAGGTTCCTCTATCCTTAAAGCTCCTGGGCTAAGAGATCCCGGTTCCTGGGTCTCTATCGGAGCATGATCTATTTGATATAATCTCACATTCTCACTTTCTTGATCTGCATATTTGAGCAACGACTCTGGAATTGGCATTATGTTTGCATTTGGGGAGTCCGACACTTCGTGTAGGCTCATCATAACATAGTCCGGACATCTCTGAGAATTAGCTCGCTTTGGAATATTTTCATTTGCACGAAGGATCCCTCGGATAAGAATCTGTATGAATCTCTGAAGTGGCACAAATTTCCTTGCTCTATTCGTTGTTTTTGCAAGCACAATCTCTTTCAAAGTCATAATGCTATCCCATGAAATATTCTCAAGCAATGAATGCTGCATCTGTCAATCCCGGTATGTTTTGAAGTCATACACCTATTTATGATTCCAAATAGGGTATACCATTCTCCATTTAAACCATTCCTGTGAAACTTTGAGCTTTTTGGAAGTGGCTTTGAGTAGCACAAGCAGATCAAGTCATGTACCAGCTCCTCGTCAGAAACAAAGTCTTCAAAGTCTGCCAACTCTGGGAAATTTATAGTATCTATACGTCTCGGAAGAAATAGATTATGACGCAGTCTTGCTAGAGTGATTTTCATCTTGAACTGGTCTATTGTCACTTTAAAGTGATGATTTCCGTCAGCAGGAACAAATTTGACAGTGTGCCAAAATTGTTGTAAATACACTTGAGGAATAGACGGTTTGTATTGAAGCAGATACCCGAGTGGATGGCCTTTCAAAATGTCCACAATGATAGGATGGCTTACTTTAATAACTTTGGTATCTAGACGATGGTTATTATCACGGAAAGGAAGGCAATGTTTTGGTTTTACGAGCTGGTTATCTGGGATAATGTTAGTTTGTGATGAACGAGCAACTGAGGTAGACCTAACTGGGGTAGATAGAAGGGTATGATTTGATGATGAGTGGGAATCAGAGGAATTTGAGTTCTGAGATTGTACTGGGGATGCCATTTGAACACCTGTAAAAACCAAGAACATCATGTTAGTCAGATCATGTACACAAATGACACCTTTCAAAAATGTAGAAAAATTGTAACATTTTATCAGAAATTGTCAAAACTTGTGATTTTCTTTTTAAAGCATCGGGTTTCCAGACAATAATAGTTAATTATTGAATGGACTCCAGAGTCAATCGTTTAGAGACCAATGTTAGAAAAACACAAATTTATAACAATTTCTTAAAAAATGTGACATTTTTCTTAAATCATAAAAAATTCCACACTTAGAAAAATTTTCTGTTGAATCTCGAATAAAACTCCAAGTTTCTTGAATCACTCTGAACAATGTCGGATGAAACATGAGACAACTCGAATAAGCCTATAGATAACTCGAATGATGTATCTATGAAACTCGAATAAACCTATATACAACTCGAATGAAGTACCTATGAAACTCGAATAAGTCTCTGCAAAACTCGAATGATGTACACATTAAACTCTAATAAGCTATGTACTAAACTCGAATGATGTACACATTAAACTCGAATAAGTCTTGACAAAACTCGAATGATGTACACATTAAACTCGAATAAGTCTTGACAAAACTTATGTTCTGAAAAGTTTCTAAGTGTTACACATACACTTGTCAACTCGCATGAATGATAAATGTTTCTCGAATGTTATGTGTATTAAACACGATTAACTCTGAATTCTATATGAATCAACTCGAATGAGTGATGATGCAACTCGAATGACTCTTAAGTCAACTCGAATGACTCTTTAATGCAACTCGAATGACTCTTAAGTCAACTCGAATGACTCTCTAATGCAACTCGAATGACTCTTAAGTTAACTCGAATAATTCTTAAGTCAACTCGAATGACTCTTCAATGCAACTCGAATAATGCTTTATTCGAGAAATGTCTTTTTATTTTTCTACAAGTCTAAAACTCACTGATTTTGATGAATTTAATTTCAAGGATCATTTTCAGTGTTTTAAAACTTGTACCCCCTTCGAAAATGTATTTTAAACACATTTATTTTACTGAACTTTGAACAAAAACAACTTTAAAGTTGTTAAAAATTCAAATTTCAGTTTATTCAAGAACTCGAAACTGTTTCATTAGAAAATCAATGATTCTGTTTGTGTGAAGTAAAAATGACTTATGAAACTTCAGATTCATAGTCATACTACCAATATGAACAACATCACACAATTAATTTCAGTTTCATGAGCAAATCACATTATTTGCCATTAACGGTCAAGAACACAAAAAAACAGAAATAAGAACAGATGGTCACACTCGAACAGATACACTGAAAATACAAATATACAAACTAAAATAATAAACAAAATACGAATGTTTACTCACAATCTTGATGAAAATAATGTCGGTTGTGGGTTTTGAGCTTTCTTTGAAGTTAAGGAACCTTGTTGGAGAAGATGAAGTATTTAGAATATCCGAAAAAGTAAATTTGAATTTGAAAATTCAAATTTATAGTCAAATATTACCCGGCCCATTTTGAAGTTTTCAAATTTGAAATATCCGGCCCATCATCTACACCAAATTAGCCCACATCCTAATTATTTCAATCAAAAATTGTGACTAAAAAAAAATTTGAATTTCAAACAAAATATTAACAGCACACAAAAAAAATATTAAAATGCACAAACATAAACACAAAAAAAAAAAATTCACTCTGGAAAAAAAATTTTTGCACATAAAACAACAAAAAACAAAAAAAAATTGAAACCACATAAAAAAAATTAAAAATATTAAAAAAATATTAACAAAACACATTTGCTCCCCCTTGAATTTCTGAAAGTTGCTCCCCCTCAACTTGATATTCAATTTCTCAGCTCTGCTCCCCCTACAAAATAACAGATAAGTTTTATCAGATTTATTCAAAATCAGATAAATTTCTTTTCTGCACCCCCTGCATATGACAATCCAGATCTTGTTAAATTCTAAAGAATATAAACTTTTTATGATTCATGAATTTAACATCAGATAAAAATCACTTAAAAAATTAAAAAGTTTAAAATTATAATTTTGAAACTACTGAATTATTAAATCTTAACGATTCAACATACCTAATTTGTATACCAAAAAATTAAACCGCTTTTCATCTAACGCTTTGGTAAACAAATCAGCTAGTTGATATTTAGTAGGTACAAAATATAATTCTATATTTCCATTTTCTACATGATCTTTTATGAAATGATACCGAATGTCAATGTGTTTCGTTTTTGAATGTTGCACCGGATTTGATGCAATAGCTATTGCGCTCTGAGAATCACAATATATATTGGAATTTTCTTTGGTGTAAACCCGTAATCACGAAGTTGGCTCTTCATCCACAACACCTGAGAACAGCAGGAAGATACATCAACGTACTCTGCTTCAGCTGTAGACAATGAAACACAATGTTGTTTCTTGGATGACCAACATACGGGTTTATCACCTAAGAACTGTACTGCTCCTGACGTACTCTTTCTGTCCATCTTATCACCTGCGTGATCAGCGTCAGAAAAAGCAGTCAGATTAAATGAAGATTCTCTAGGATACCACAAACCAAGATTTGGAGTTCCTTTGAGATATCTTAAAATTCGTTTTGCAGCTGTTAAGTGTGATTCTTTAGGATTTGCCTGATATCTAGCACAGACACATGTAGCAAACATAATATCTGGTCTACTAGCTGTTAAGTACATTAATGACCCAATTACGAAGCAATTAAATAAATATTTGTATTTGCATTAAATTAAAAAATTAATGAATGTGTTTCTTTTGTCTAGAAAATATTGCATTTATGTAATTTAAAATAATAATAAAGTGTTGCAAAAGATTGATAATGGTGCTGCATTTATATAATGACAACATTTGATAAGTGTTGCATTTGATAAGTAAAGTGTTACTATAAGTTGGTAACAATAAATTAAAAGTGTTGCTTTAGAGTATAAAAATTGTTGCATTTAAAAAGTGTTGTATTTATAAACTAATGGCAACACATTAAAAAGTGTTGCTTTAGAATATAAAAAGTGTTGCATTTAAAAAGTGTTGCATTTATAAAATAATGGCAACACTTTTGAAAAGTGATGCATTATCTAGTGAAAGTGTTGCTTTAGACCTAAGGCGACGTTGGCTAAGGTGGCACTACATAAAGTGTCGCATTAGGCCTATAGCAACACTTTTAAGGCCTATAGCAACACTTTTCCCTTGTTGCTTTAGGTTGATTTTGTTGTAGTGACGGTACACCAGGTTTGGGTCTTTGGTATCCCAAAGACTCTAGCCTTGAACTATTTGGCTATTCAGATTCTGATTTTGCAGGTTGCAGGCTAGATAGAAAAATCACAACAGGTGGGTGTCAACTCCTTGGTGGAAAGTTGATCAGTTGGTGCAGCAAGAAACAAAATTCTGTTTCTACTTCCATTGCTGAAGTTGAATATATTGCTGCGGGATGCTGCTGTGGGCAGATCCTATGGATGCAGCATCAGCTTGAAGATTATGGTCTGGTATATAGGAAAACTCTTATCCTATGTGAAAATACTAGTGCCATAGCCATCTCCAACAACGCTGTCTTCTACTCCAGAACAAAGCATATAGAGGTTAGATATCATTTCATAAGGGATCACATCCAAAAAGGTAA
Organism: Centrapalus pauciflorus; assembly: GCA_020465985.1. Taxonomy (NCBI): domain Eukaryota; kingdom Viridiplantae; phylum Streptophyta; class Magnoliopsida; order Asterales; family Asteraceae; genus Centrapalus; species Centrapalus pauciflorus. The sequence goes on along the minus strand of JAANYP010004944.1, from coordinate 156,657 downwards.
TGTTGAGGTAACTTTTGTTCCCAGATAAGAACAGCTTGCAAATATTTTCACCAAACCTCTTGATGAAAATAGGTTTAATTCCCTTGTGTGCAAGCTGGGAATGTTAAATAAAGTTGACTAAGTGTCGTTGATGTTCTAAGGCTACTTAATCAAATCTAGTTAAATCTTAATAAACAACTTTGACAAAACAGGTTTCACCAGCTCTGTACTTAGCCAATTTGTTAAGATTTGGACAGGTTTGACAAGTAACAAGTCTTTCAAAACTAAGTTTTTCTCTCAAACCTGCTTGGTTGTTTAAACCTGAAATCTGCTCACTCTATATTTAGTCATACAAGGAAAGACTTGTAAACTGTTCAGTTACTGGACAGGTTTCACAGTGAAACCTGCTCTCATGTAACTGCACAGGTTTCATAGTCAGGTTACAGAATGATTAGTTTTGGATGAAATACCTTCATCACATGTTTGAATAACAGTTTTGACCATCTGCTTTTAATTAACATTGCTTCACATTTAAGTTACATAAATTATTTATTTATTTATCTTAATTACATGCGGATAATGTGTGTTACGTGTTTAAGTGGACATAAAGTGTCAAGTTGGTCTGACAAACGTGCTGACGTGGAAACCGTTCCGTTCCGTTAGTCATCACATTTCAAATCAACCGCCCATTCTTTCTCTCTCCACTATTTCACATTCAAATCCTATAAATACCCACTACCACTGTTTCATCTTCTTCTCCTTCCCTACTGCGAATATATATATATATATATATATATATATATAGATTTGGGTTCAAATGAGTACCACTAGTTTTGCGGAGTACCGGAGGTACCTCGCTTAAAATTATTTTTTTTGAAAATTTTTTTCATAATCATGTTTAAATTAATAATATAAGACTACTTGCAAAAAATCACACATAAACACACACTATAACTATGTGAAACGTGCAAGTTCACATGAACTGCACTGTTGTGAACGTATGTTCACAGCTAAGCATGTTCACATGAATTTTTCCACGTTCACATGACTTTTAAGAGGCTACGAAGTGTGAATGCGTGTAATTCTTTTACAAATATGCTTATATTATTTGTATCTAAATGAATATGAAAAAAAATTTAAAAAAAAAAACTTTTTTTCGGAGCATGTTCACATCTTAAACCCGTGTGTTCACAGGTACTCACGGTACTCTGCATTTTTAAGGTACTCACACGAACCATATTCTATATATATATATATATATATATATATATATATATATATATATATATATATATATATATATATATATATATATATATATATATATATATATATATATATATATATATATATACACACACACACACACACACACACACACACACACACACACACCTATATCATTTGCAAAAACCTAACAAAAGACTCTGTGTCCAAAAAAATGTGCATTCTCACCAACTTTAAAAATGGCGTCCAACACCCCCTTTTGTACCTGCATTCCTTGGTGATGATGTTGTCAAGCATCCATCAGTCACCACCCTTCCTACCATCAAACCCACAAACTACGTGGCAAACCTAACAATTCCCAAAAACTATGTTGGGAAAGGCTATGAACAGATGGTTGAAGTCTTGAAGGCTCACTCTTTAAACTATGCCATGACAGCCACTCCTGGTGTCATGTTTCAGGAAATGGTTTATGAGTTTTGGTATACCCAGTTACCAAGACCATTAAGGGAACCATTCTCAACAACACTCAGGTTGTTGAAATAATTGCTGCTCTTCTTCAATAGGTACTTCATCTTCCTGTTGCTGAAAAGTATGATAAACCTCAGCCTGAGAATGAGCAAATGGCAAATATGCTATGCTGCTGTGACGTATCAGCACCAAGGGTGGGTGCTACTCTATTCAAAAGAGACACTGCACCAACTTACAGTTTTATCTTTGCCTCCGTGGTGATGACTCTAAGCTGTAAAGTTGGTTCGTTTGATCAGCTTAGCCGTGATGAAGTTCAAATAGCCTTGCAGTTTGTGGATGGAATAACTTTAAATATGGCCAAGTTCAAAATTGAAACACAGATTCAAGAAACGTCTGACTCACATGACAGAAGTCGCCGCCCTTACTAGAAGCATGAACCGCCGCTCCATTGTCATGTGCTTAAGGGACTTTCAAATGGCAATTGAGAGCGCGCTGGTAAAAGTCGGTCTGAAAGCTCCTGAGTAAGACTTATTCATGCTAGACCATTACCCCGCTTACAAAGTTTAACTGAGATGGCAGCCGGGAGTTCTATTTTTGATTCAAAACGGACGGAAACGGTTTATGCGATTTGAGGACTTACCTTGTTGCTCCGATGGAACTATCAGATTAGTCAGAGGCGAACTCACAAAAAGAATACAAGAATTTGATGCTCAGACAAATCCTGAACTTAGACGCCCTCCCAAGGAGATTCAAGAGATCCTCAGCGGCATAAAATATCTGAACAAGAGGCTACATCTCAGGCAACTGACTAGACTGTTCGACGTCATCCTTGGCCTCCGAGAATCTACAGGTCATGCCGAGTTCCTCCACAATGATCGAAAAGGGGGAGATTGTTAGAAATTTAATTTCGATCTTGTGGCTTTCTTTTGTAATAAATATTATTAGTTTGTTTACTTGTAATTTATTTCTAGACTTTGTTTAAGTAGTTTCTTTATTATTAAAAGTACAGGGGGTAAAATTGTAATTCAAGGAAACTTGCTTTTATTCTCCCTTGTAAAAGATGACCTAGGGTTTTGTGTCATCACAATTGATTATTCACGGATATAGCCACCAAAATTCAGAGAACATTCTTTTTGTTTTTCTCTCATTATCATTCTGTAATCATTGAGATTTATATTTCTGTTTTGCATTAATATTAAGTGAAAACATACATGAGTGCTGATTATAATCTGGGAAATCAATATTAACAATTGGTATCAGAGCTCAGGAGGTGGATTTAAACTACATTCTTCGGATTTTTGCTGCTGTTCTTCGAGTTCATTACCAAAACCCACGGTTTGATCTTTGTTCTTCCTAAATCTTTCTGTTTTTCATGTTTCTTCTTCACATAATGAAGTAGTATTCATCGTGTTTCTTCTGTTTAGGTTCAATCATTACATGTCTATGTCCATCTAAATCTGATTTTTAGTCTTGAAAAATATGGGTTTTTATTTCGGTTTTGGTCCATTTTTAAACGATTTTAGGTGTTTTGGTTTATTTTAAGTACATAAAAGTGTTTAAAATAATTTTCCAATCATTTAGAAACAATTTTGAGGCCAAAAACTGCTAGGTTTAATTCTGGAAACATTCTGAAAAAACTCATAACTGTTGAATTTCATACCCCAGTTCGGACCTCAGTTCGGTCCACTTCGGACCTTATTTTGGTATAATTCGGACCATAGTTTTTCCGAATTCGGACCTACCTTCAAACCCATCCGAACTTCGGACTAACCAAAGTTCTGATAAAGTAATTTTAAAACACTTAACTTTACTTGTGCTTTCATTTTTAATTTCATCTCGGACCATCCGAATTTCGGACCCAATCCGAATTCGGTATTTTCCTTTGAAAATTTTTCTGACTGTCCATCCGAACACTACACTGTTCATCCGAAATTCGGTCCATCCGAATTTCTTTCCATCCGAATTTGTTCAATCTGAATTAGGTCCATCACTCATTTCAACTGTTCATCCGAACTTCAGACCATCCGAGGTCAACTGTTCATCCGAACTTCACCCCATCCGAAATCAACTGTTCATCCGAACTTCGTACCATCCGAAGTACTGTTCATCCGAAGTTCTTCTAATCCAAATTCTGTTTCCACCTTCAAGATCTCTTTCTTTCAAATCAGCACTATCAACCATGTCTAGAGAGGCCCTTGTCCTTAGGATCCGAGAACAGACCACCTGTTCTATATCCGGATGAATACGAGCAGTGGAAGTCCAGGTTTATCAAATTTGTCGGTATGCAACCCAATGGAAACCTTATGCTCCAATCTATTACCGAAGGCCCAGTCATCTATTATCGAGAAATTGCTGCAAGGCCCGAAGCCGACCTACCTGTTCTCGCATCTAAAGTTGAACGTGAACCTTCAAATGAGGTAGAGAGAGACAGGCAACATGCTGACAAAAGGGCAGAATATCTGATTTATCAAGCCCTGCCGACTGATATCCTTGTCGGTGTAGACAGCAAGATGTCTGCCAAGGAAATGTGGGATGAACAGGAGGTTCAGATGCTGGGGGCCGACTTAGACGACAAATCTAAGATTGAGGACGCAAAGGCTAAGTTCACCGAGTTCAGAGCCAAAGACGGGGAGTCACTACAGCCCACTTTCACAAGATTCTGTGCTGTTCTAAACGAACTCAACAAACTGCACATTAAGAAAGACAAGGATGACCTCAACATTCAGTTCTTTGCTGCCTTAGCCCCTGAATGGCAACTTGCATGCCGAGCCAAGAGAAGAGTGTTGGACATCCCAAATGTGTCTACCAATGTGGTTTTCAAGGAACTGAAAAAGTATCAGGGAGATGTAGACCACCAGAAGCAGATGGCTAATCAGTTAGCATCCCTGTTACTCTCTGCCAACACGGGCATTAAACCAGCTGATTCTCTGGCCCTGATATCCAACAAGAACCTCCTTATTGTATCCTATACTCAAGGATCATCATCATCCCAATGCGGATATGCTTCTCTTCCGCGTGAGACGTTAGATGAAGAATTAGCGACCATTCAAGAACAGATAGCCTTATGGACTAATCGTCTTCAACGATGACGTTTCTCCAATAAGACTAACAATCAGCTTCACTACGACACCGGCCCGCAGAGGTATTCAGATGATAGGATGGATGACAGACGTGATGAAGGAGAGATGGCTATCGCCGAGATGACAGGAGGGATGACTACAGAAGAGATGACTGGCGATATGATGACAGAAGGGACTATCGGGATGACCGCCTCTATGAAAGGCGAGACGATAGGAGGGATGATCGCAGAGACGATAGACAAGATTATAATCGTTGGGATGATCGTCGAGAGCATAGATGGGATGAGAGACGTGACGATCGAAGGGACTATGATCGTCGAGACAACAGGAGGGATGACAGCCGAGAACCTCGCCGTGCCGACAAGAGGCCGGTTGAGAGGAGAGATGAAAGACCAAGAGCTGAAGAGCCTAAAGGGAATGACGAACGTCTGTGCTATAAATGCGGAAAATTAGGCCACTTTGCTCGGGAATGCAATAACAAGTGTGAAAGGGACGTTGGATATTACGAGCGGAAGCTGGAGGCCGCTAAAAAGAGATCTGATGCTATGGCTCTGGTTGCTCAAGAATACTATTTGGATGATGCGGATACTGATAGGGAGGATGACAAGGGTAAGAATTGCTACATGGCGGATCGAATGGGACTGGCTGATTACGCTTTAACGTCAGAATCAGATTCCGACAATGCTGCTGAGGGGGAGACACAGAAAGATCCACCAGCATGTCTGATGGCCAGAACCGGAGATCCAGAATGTTCATCAACAGATTCTGAGGCACGTGAGGTACATTCCTTTTACATTCTAAAGCATGTAAATTATTTATCTGTACATAGTGAATGTAACTTGCACACACATATACTTGATCTAGAAGCTAGATTACATGCTGAAACGGAAAAGTGTGTCAAGGCTGAACATCTAGCCCAAACATTAAAAGAATCATTTGAGTTATATCAAAAGAAGTGGTTAACTAATCATGACGTGATAAACAGATGCTAATTGAAAAGGTAGATGTTCCGGATAGGAATACGTATCTAGAATCTTGTATGGATAGACTATCAAATGAAAAGAACTCATTAAAATCTAAAATATCTGTTCTATCAAAACAATTAGAGATGGTAAGTATGGAAAACATAGATACCTTAGAAAAATATAAAATGATAGAAGAAGAAAGAATAGGTTTGTACTCTCGCATAAAGACCCTTGATGATGAATTTTTAAAACGGGGTCAAACAGAACACACTATTCACTTAAACCAACCCAAAGAGACTAGGTTTTATCATTCCAAACAAGGAATTGGTTTAAAAAAATCCTAAGTACTTGGAAAAGTCTCAACAAGTTTTACATCTCTTTTATGACATGAATTACATGGGTGCTGGGCTTAAATCCTTCTTTTTCGAATCATCAAAAGAAGTCTTAACCCAAGAGGATGAGAAACGTATTGAAAATAAAGAAAAAGAAACATCTTTTAAATATGAAGAGCTAAACGAGAGTTATCCTTATAGAGTACCCACTCCGGAGGAAGATTTCTTGTCTAGTTATTCAGAAGCTGAAATGAAAGCAGGATCAGTCAAACCAATCCATCATCTTTACATTCCTACAAAAGTTCTTCAACACAAAATTAAAGTTTTAGAAAAGGAATTAAAGTCAACTCAAAAGAAAGCTCTTGATTATCAAGAAGCTATTCTTAATAGTGAGGAAAAAATGGTAAATTAAAGTTTTCAACAAACTGTAGAATTAACTGTCTACAAAGAAAAATTTGACATGGTTTCTCAAAGCTTAAATGATCATTTAAAAGAGCCAAAAGTTTCTCGTCCTACCAAAATCCCACATGTGTCATCTGACAAAGGTAAACCTAAAGTTGAAAATTCTTCTATCAGTTTTAAAGGTAAGTGCTCAAAACCTTTCAAAGCTAAGGATTCAAAGATGACTCAGATTCAATCCAAGTTTTCTAAGAAACCCACTCACCAAGAAAAAGAAAAATCTCCAAAATCTAAGTCTTCCATGCGTACTGACTCTCGTTGTTTTGTTCCTACAGATCATGTAAGAAGAGTGCCAAAAACGTCTATCCAAGATTTTACAAGTGTTTTTGTGAAGAAAGCTGTTATACCAAATGATTTTCTTTGTAGAGATAAGGTGCATTTAATCTCTGAAAACAATGATTGTAATGATGTAACAAATTCTATTTCCTGTTTGAAGTATTCATTTAGTGACTTGTTTAAATTATGTTGAACTCGTTTTAGACGTCAAGTACCTGAAATGAATACTTTTGTGCCTTATCCTACTAAGAGAATTCGTAAAAAGAAAATAAAAAATGTTACATCATCGGCCATCACAAAAAATGAGACTTGCACTTTGCCTAGGCCCAAAACCAAAGCAAAAGTCAAAAACCGAAAGTAATTTCATCGCCTAAGGTTCCGAAGCCTGTTAAATCCAATTATGAATGGATTCCAAAAGGATCTGCATCTGGTCCACACATAAATGCAAAATGGGTTCCTAAAACTGCAAACGTGTCGTATTCACTTGGAACTCCTAACCCAAAAAGACCCATATTGAGATGGGTACCCAAAGTTGTGATCTTAATGCAAATGGTTCTTGGTTACTTCATATCAAGACCCGAACTTCACTGAATTGGTTTCTAGTTATCATAGGCTAGAACCCGTTCTTCTGCTCGTCGGTTATGCATAAACCGACACGTTTGGCTTCTGCGCACACATCTCAGGACCCGGTCTAAAATTATCATGTTTTCTAAACATCTCGGTTCAGAACACGGTTTGAATGTTAATTTAAGATGGATCTGTTTGAATGCTTATAGATTTTCATTGTATGTATTTATTTGTTTTTCAGGCAAAATCCATCTGGCATATGGATTCGGGTTGCTCCAAGCACATGACTGGGGGAAGAGAATTGTTGTCCAATATAGTAGAACAATATTGTGAGAGAGTCAAATTCGGGAACAATCACCATGCTCACATAAAAGGATACAGGGATTTAGTCTTAAATAATCTAGTCATCAAGGATATTGACTATGTGGAGGGATTATCACATAATCTGTTTAGCATAGGTCAGCTCTGCGATAAAGGATTAGAAGTTACATTTAGGCTAAGAACTGTAGTGTTAAGAGTATGGATGGCAAAGAAATTTTACCCGGTTCTCGTAACTCTAACCTTTACACCATAGATGTAGCTAAGCTTATGGTTAAGGATAGCATCTGCCTTCTGTCAAATACCTTGTCAAAAGACTCTTGGGTGTGGCATCGTAGGCTATCCCACTTAAACTTTGAGAACATCAATAAGCTGGCTGCTAAACAACTGGTGAAAGGACTCCCAGAACTGAGATATGAAAAAGACCATCCATGTGGAGCTTGTGAGAAAGGAAAGATGAAAAGATCATCTCAGTAATCGGAACCCGAACCATCATCGAAGAGAGTGTTGGAGTTACTACGTACGGACTTATGCGGACCAATGCGAACTCAAAGCATAAATGGAAAGCGATATGTGTTGGTTATAGTTGACGATTGCTCACGATATAGCTGGGTTAAATTCATGCGATCCAAGGATGAGACAGCTCAAGAAATCATCAATTTTATTAAGAGTGTTGAAACCCAACAGCAGTTGTCCGTTCAATAAATCCGATCTGACAACGGCACGGAATTCAAGAACTCGGTAGTAGAGGACTTCCTTCGATCCAAAGGTATTCAGCATCAATATTTTGCTGCTAGAACACCTCAACAAAATGGAGTCGTAGAAAGGCGTAACCGTACCCTTGTGGAAGCTGCACGTACAATGCTGACTTATTCAAAGCTTCCTCCGTCCTTGTGGGCCGAAGCCGTGTCAACAGCTTGCTACACGCAAAATCGCTCCATAATCCATAAGCGTTTCAATAAAACTCCATATCAACTCTTTTTGAATAAAGTACCCTTTATCAAGTACTTACGTGTATTTGGTTGCAGGTGCTACGTGCTTAATGACAAAGAAAACCTTGGAAAATTCAACGAGAAAGCGGATGAAGTGAACTTCATTGGATACACATCCATCTCGTAGGAATATCGTGCATTCAACACTCGCACCAGGACAGTCAATGAAAGTGTGCATGTCACAATTGATGAAATGGCTGAACTGGCACCCGAAGTTGATCCATCAGGACCACGCATTACACCAATGCCTAGAGACTCTTCTTCTCAATCTACTTCTTTTTCTCCTTCTGACTTAGTTAAACTATTTGATCCTTTTTATGTAGAATTTTTTGGTCCTAGTGCTAATGTTTCTAATGTTTCTTCTTTTGTAGTTAACACATCCAACAATTCAAATGCACAACATATTCCATCTGATCCCTCTTCATCTACTTCATACCCACATCCAACCACTTCATCCACTAATACATCTGCAGCTAACTCTACTCCAGAAATACCCTCACACATAATGCCAAACATCTTTCCTTCACCCAAACACATTGAACCTGAACCGGAACCAGTGGTACCTTCGCTAGAAACCATTGACCATGAATCATCCTCCATTCCACACTCACCACTGAGGTTCCATCTCGTTTACCCCGTCCACACAAGACAAAATGGACCCGAAGTCACCCAACCAATCAAATCATTGGTGGTGTCTCAACCAGTGTCACAACCCAAAGGGCGTCTGCTAATGAATGTCTCTTTGCGTCATTCCTTAGTATGATAGAGCCTGCTCGTGTAGATGAAGCCTTAAAAGATCCGGACTGGATTGTTGCAATGCAAGAAGAGCTCAACTAGTTTGACCAGCTCAGAGTAAGGCGGTTAGTTCCCAAGCCTAAAGACCGGACAATTATCGGAACAAAGTGGATCTTCAAGAACAAACGAGACGAAAACGACACTGTGGTAAGAAACAAAGCGAGACTTGTCGCCAAAGGCTACCGACAACAAGAAGGGATAGATTATGACGAGACCTTCGCTCCAGTTGCACGGATAGAAGCTATCAGAATCTTCTTGGCGTACGCGGCACACAAAGACTTCAAAGTGTACCAGATTGACGTCAAGACAACCTTTCTTAACGGTGAACTTAACGAAGAGGTGTACGTTGAATAACCACAATGATTTGTTGATGCACATAAACTTGACCATGTTTATGTGCTAGACAAAGCCCTCTATGTTTTGAAACAAGCACCTCGCGCATGGTATGACAGTCTCTCTAACTTTCTTATCTCTGCTGGCAAAGGTGTGGTGGACACAATATTGTCCACAAAAAGGGAAGGCCCGCACATAATGCTAGTCCAAATATATGTTGACGACATTATATTTGGATCTACTGACAGTAACTTCTGTAAGGATTTTTCATCCCTGATGGAGTCCAGGTTCGAGGTGAGTAAGATGGGGGAAATGAACCTTTTCACGGATTACAAGTCAAACAACTTGAAAATGGTAATTTTGTGAACCAGTCGAAATATACTCTTGACATTTTCAAGAAGTATAAGTTAGACTCTTGCATGAGTATCGCAACTCCCAGGGCTTCTAGCTATAAGTTAGACACTCATCCTTCTGGGAAAAGTGTTGATAATACAACTTACAGAGGGATGATTGGATCCATACTGTATCTGACTGCTAGTACAACTGATATAATGTTTTCAACATGTCTTTGTGCTCGTTTTCAGGCCGACCCAAAAGAATCACACCTAACTGCGGTAAAACGCATTTTTCGTTATCTTATGGGTACACCCGATCTTGGTCTCTGGTATCCAAAGGGAACCGATTTTGACCTTACTGCTTTTTCAGATGCTGATTTGCAGGTTGTAGAGTTGACAGGAAAAGCACAACAAGTGGAATACAATTCTTGGGAGACAGATCGGTGAGTTGGTCCTCCAAAAAATAGAATTTTGTTTCAACATCCACAGCTGAAGTTGAGTATGTAGCAGCTGCAAGCTATTGCTCTCAAGTGCTATGGATGAGAACACAATTACGTGATTATGGATTCTCGCTCACCAACATCCCAATCTAGTGCGATTCTCGAAGTGCGATTGTTATCTCTTGCAATCCCGTGCAGCACTCACGAACGAAACACATAGATATCAGGTATCATTTTATTTAAGATCATGTAGAAAAGGGAACAATTGAGTTATATTTTGTAGGCACAGAATATCAACTTGCTGATATTTTTACTAAAGCTTTAGACGAACCTCGTTTTCAGTTTTTAGTATCACATATAGGCATGTTGAATCCACCTTCTAGTTAAATATCAGACATTGTCTAAAATAATTCTATTTCAAACATCCATGTTAGAAATTCCTTTATTTTAGAAAATATCTGTTATTTAAATTTAAGGGGTATGTCGCAAAATTAAATTTCAATATTTCCTTATCTATGTACATCTTTAATAATTAATGATCCTGACAAATTGCTATATGAATTGTTAATCACTGAGTGTGATGCAAATTTATCCAGGTTTGTCTGTATCTTAAAAGTCTTAAAAGGTTCAAGAGCTTTATCTGAAAAAGAAAAGAAAAGGGAAAGTTGTTTATTTGAGGGGGAGTATAATTAGGATGTTAGTTTATATATTTTGTCATTTTTTATATTATTATTTCTCTATAACTTTTAAGTGTTAGGTTGCTTAATTTTTTAAAGTTTAGGTTAGTATAATATGTCAGAAAAATCACAAAAAGATTTTATGTGTTTTAAATATATCAAAAAGCCAAAAATATATTTTATTTTATTTTTTATTTTTCTTTTGTCTCAAATTATTCTATAAAGCAAATCTCAAAAATATTTTCCTTAATTATTTGCTTTTCAAAGAAAAATCTGAAAAATTTAAAAAGATTTTAATTGGGCTTATTTGTTTTATTAATTTTATTTTTTGGTCCATTCTTTTTATTTTATTTGGCCCAAGTTGTGGTAAAATCTTGAACCGGTTGGCCAAATTTCATAAAACTCGCGCGAATCCTCTAGACCCGACCTGCCCAAATTATTTTAAATATCGCGGGTCCTGGGTCATGGGTCACTTCTCTCCTACGCTTCTTACTTCTTCCTCCTCTCTCTCAGAACGTCGACCTCCCCACCGCCAAACCTCCATTTCCAATCGTTCAAGCTTATCAAGCCACCATTTTTCTTCGTTTTTCTTGTTGTTTCAAGGTATTGCACCATCAAGTAAGCTCTTTTCACTTTTATTTCAGTAAATAACTTCATATTTAGTGTGCTTGATTTTTGAGTTTTTCAAAGTTTTTACATTCGGTTTTTCATCATTTTATGACCTTTAATCTGTTATATATAGCTTAGTGTAGTTAAATAAAGTGTTCATTGCATGATTTTTCACTAGGATCTGCATTTTCATGCATTTTATTAAGTGTTCACATTGCATGTGCATGAACATTAACTGCTGAAATATTTTTTAAGTACTGAATTCGGTCCATCCGAAGTTCGGACCATCCGGACTTCAGATGCATTTACTTACAAAATTTTCAAACTTTTAACTGTTCCATCTGAATTCGGTCCATTGTGCATCCGAATTCAGTCCACTGTTCATCTGAATCCGGACCACTGTGCATCCGAATTCGGTACGTACCAGCATTGTTCAAAATTTCATTTATTTTTCTAAGTTTTCCATTTTAATCACTTTGCATCCGAATTCGGTCCCCTTCCATACTTTTTCATGAAATTTCATCCAAATTTCAGACTGAACCAAATTCGGATCACTGTTCATCCGAACATCGGCTCATCCGAAATTCAACTCTTAGCATTTTTTAAAATTTTCCATTTTTTCATTTTCATCCAAAATCAAAAAATTCAAAAATATTTCAAGTCCTCATTGGTTAAAGTTAGGATCAGTGTTTGAGTGAAAATGTCTGTTCTAACATTGGTCTCTTAACGATTGACTTTGGACTTTATTCAGTAGAATTTCTATTCTGCTGATAAAGACCCGATGCTTTAAACAGAACAGACAGTTTCTATTTCACACTTATCCCAGACTTAGTATCAATGCTTATTCTGTTAAGTCTTCTATTCTAACTCTGATGCATTTCTACAGGACTCATGGAACCCGCAGTAGTTCTCACCATTCCTCATTCACCCATCCCAAACAATAATGCCCAACTCCCAGAAGAGTCCATACTACCTCAATCCTAATTTGTCGAGTTTTTCGCCCACAACTGGCAACTTGACATTTCCACCCTTCGCAGTGAAGCCGAGGATATCTCATTTGATATTCTCAAAGGCCACCCACTCTTCTACTCCCTATCCACCGCCATTTTCTTACCTTAAATCTACCTCCAACAATTCTGGCATCATCTCACATTTGTGTCTGATGCCTAACCCTACTTCACCTCTACCATCGACTGCGTTCCAGTCAAAATCACACAAGCAGCCATCCGCCACATTCTCCGCCTCCCAGCTGAAGCATTTAACAAGACTTGCCTTTGCCCCAATCCCTTCTCAACTGGAAACCCTGGACGAAATCAAGGCTCTTGGATATGATGGCCCTCTCACAAAGCCATCCGAATTCCGAACAAAGAACCTTCAAGCTCATTGGAGGGTTCTCTTTGACATCATCGATAAATGTTTCACCAGGAAACATTCTGGTCATGATTTTGCGTCGATTCAAGTTCTTTCAGTGTTTGCAGCTTTTCCATATGACCATCACCACGACTATGCTGCATTCATATTTGACGAGTTAAAAAGAGTCAATCTGGAGAGACGAACTAAGCGAGGACATAAATACATACCTCTTCAGAGGTTTCTTCAGCTGATAATTCCAACGTTATGGATAATGATGATGATATCCATGAAAGACCAGAGGCTGATATATATATGACCGCTGCTCTTCAAAGATTAAATCTTCTAAAGGGAAATCCCAGCATTCCGATGATGCCTATTCCTCTATCATTGTTACAACGGGCAGTACAAACAGAGAGGGTACGGGAATACATAAGGGAATTTTATCCGGATGAGGCTCAGTCAGAACCGACTGTGCCTAACCAATCCGAAGGTGAAACTCAAGTGAGTGAGTCTGAGGGAGAACATGTGGAAGTACAACAATCAACGGGTCTGGGTGAGCGGGAGGTTTTTGACGAAATGGAGGGAGCAGTAGGTGAGGAAGCAGAGGCGGCCGACTCTGAACGGACCGTCTCTGTTTTGAGAGGGCTAGAAGTAACATCCGAGGGTGATCTTAGACCGTAAGCCAGACAACCCCGCATAAGACCATCAGTCCAATGGTCGAAACAACCACATCCATCAACTTAATATCCTCTCAAAAGGATATTACTTCATTCCACGGGGACATAGCACAAACTCCATCACCCTATCATTCGGAGAGTTGTGGTGATGGAATCGGTCACACGTCGCCCCCAGTGACCATCCTTCATTCGACCACAGCTCACTCCTCACCCCCACACACTCAGCACGACGCCTTCGTGGTGTCCACCGATGAACGAGCTGCCTTCGTGGCAGCTTCACAAACTTCCAGTGTCAAGATCATATTAACTACCTAAGATTAACTGGTTTGAATTAATCAGAGTATAAACCAATAACCTTGTATTGAATCAAAGTCCAATTAAGAAGTTTGCGGAATAACACTTCATTGTTTTAAGAAAAAAACTTTCAAAAGCAACAGTCACATAAACACAATAAATAATCAAAAGTCACTTGTATTGCCAAACTCAATGATTACAATCACCTCTAATCTGTTTGATTAGACGAAGAACACAGATTGTTCTTAGGGTTTTACAACCTTAGAGGCTTATGAAAACTTAATCAGAAAAGTAATTACAACTGAATAAACTTTTACGTGCTAAGCTTACAATAGAAAAAACCTATTCTATGTACATATATACTGCTTTCTGATTTGTTTCCTTGATAAACTCTGATTTCTCTGATAGTAGATATGCTTGAATTTTCAAAATATATATTTTCCTGAATATCAGCACTTTCTGTTTATTGAGCTGTTGAGCAGCTTGAAGTCTATCTGTTGAGCAGCCTGAGTTTAAACACTGGCAGCTTAAACTTTTGAACTAGCAGCTCGAACTTCTTCAACTAACAGCTTGAACTTTGTACTTACATAGAAAATCTACTAACAGGTTGAGAAAGCTAACTAACAGCTTGACATACTTAGAACATTTCCCAACAATCTCCCCCTAACTTAAATTCTTTACACAAGACTTTAAGTTTCTATTCAAATAAGGAAATAAAACAAAGTAAAACTGTTATCTACAAACTAAGGCATTCAAAAACTTACAATTGTGAAAGTTTCCGATTAACCGCCTTCAAAAATTCTATTTTCAATTCTTCTCTATCACAGTATATCTTCACTGAGCTCATCTGTACCAACCATGCCCTTGGAAGATCCAAAAATTCAAAATTGAAGAACATGCTGGATCTATTTGCAAATCTGAGTCTGTATGTCTTTGATTTTACATACAAATCAACCTGTGCAATCTTCATCTCCTTGGCATCTTCTATATCTTTTCTTATTGACTCTGGATTAAAAATGCTTTTTAGATCTTTTATAGCCTGCTTGACCTGTGGAAGAGAAGACCTGACTTGACTCACAGATCCAACATGATGCATTCTGGTAAGCTCATCTCTGGTCATCCCTTGGACTATATGCATTATACTCTTATATTCTTCCTCAGGACCAGCTTCTCTTCTGACTACAAAATGATATTTTAAGTCAATGTTATCCATAGACTTAGCATACCAGTATGTAATAGGAGGTTTTGAGAAATCATGCTGGTCGAGGGTCTTTTCAATCTCCATTACTTTTTGCAGTTGATGTTCAAATAGCACCTTTTTCACCTGATCAAGCTTTGCTTGAGAGATTGCTTCTGATTGAGTATTAGTAGCAACAGCTTGAACAGGAGGAGCTGGTTCACTTGCACCAGCTTGACTTGGTTCCTTCTGGCTTTGTACTTGATGGGAGACTTTGGCTATTTTTCGTTTTTCCATCTCCTTATCAAGAATTTCTTGCAGTCTCTCTATATTCATTGACTGACCCATCTTCTTTAGAATCCCAATTGAATAGGCAAAATTGATCAAAAACTTTCTGTGCTCAGCCTTTGAATGCCCTGTTGGCATCTTCCTTTTCTTCTCATTCTGTTTGACCACAAACCCTCTTAGGTAATCTCCTAAGGTTTCATCATCTGGCATTGGGGCATGGGTTTGCTAGTCCAGAAGTTCATCCTCTTCTTCTGCTAACTGTCTTGCAAATTCAGCATCATGGGCAACATGGCCATCTCTTGATGAAAATTTGTGCTTTGGAGATTCTATGAGGATGCCCTTGCCCTTGCCCTTATCCTTTGTTGCAGAAGATGTAGCTTGGACTGTACTAGCAGGAGCTTGATTGGCTTCTCGGATAACAACTCCTGTTGTTCTTATGGGAGCAGTTTGAGTTTCTAGGCTAACAGCTTGAGTAGCTGTTGGGACTGTTAGCCTAGAATCTTGAACTGTTGGAGAAGGAGTTGGAGCTGCTTGGACTGAACTAGGGATCTCCTGATTCTCCCCCTTTTTGGATGCATTGGTTTGGTCAGGAGGACGTACAACCTTTGCCATTAGGGTTCGAATCATCCTCTCAAATTGAATGATCTTATTTCCACAAAGGGTGAACCCCTTATGAAGATAATCCATTCTCTGATTCTGAGCAGCTTCTGTTTGTTGAAGGGATATGATTTGTGCCCCCTGTGCAGCAATAATGGACTGATAGTATTCCAACATTGCTACAATAGGTTTCAGCTGAGGATCCGTCAAAAGCATAAGTTGCAGACTAGCCTCAAGATCAGCAAACGAGTGTGGTGCTTGTGATCTATCACTGGCAGGAATTCCAGAAGTAGAAACATTTAGGCCCCTCTGTTCTTGGTTCTGGGGACTTCCAGAAGGTGCTTGCACACCCTCTGTTGCCATGGGTGTGGTCTTAATGAGGTTGACACTGTCCTGTGCCTCTTGTGCAGAGACAGCAGTAGTGTCAGCCACCGAACCCATATGGACATCCTCTGTTGGGAAGTCCACCTCCAAATTGAGGATGGGAGTGTCCTCAGTGGGTGCCCTTTGGATATGCTGTTGTTGGAAAATAGTCTAAGTAGTTCAAGCTGTTAGTTAATCTTCTCATACTGTTAGTAGAATTTCTATGTAAGTACAAAGTTCATGCTGTTAGTTGAAGAATCTCGAGCTGCTAGTGCAAAAGTTCAAGCTGCCAGAGTAAATCAACTCAAGCTGCTCTTTTCAAGCTGTCAAGTGATTCAAGCTGCTCAACAGAATTACAAACAGAAAGTGCTGATATCCAGGAAAAGATATCTACACAAAGATTCCAGCATATCTACTATCAGAGAAGTCATAGTCCTTCAAGGAAACAAATCAAGAAGCAATATAAATACATAGAATAGGTCTTTCTATTGTATGGGAGTTTTTCTGCGTATTCAAGATTGTAATTGCTTTTTGTTTGAGTTTTTATAAGCCTCTAAGGTTGTAAAACCCTAAGAACAGTTTGTGTTCTTCGTCTAATCAAACAGATTAGAGGTGATTGTAATCATTGAAGTCAGCAATACAAGCAATTTTGATTATTACTTTTGTTTATTTGCTATTGATTCTAAAAGCTTTTGTTAAAATAATTAAGTGTTATTCCGCAAACTTCTTAATTAAACTTTGATTCAAAGCAAGATTATTGATTTATACTCAGATAAATTCAAATCAGTTAGTCTAGGTTAATTAAGTTCCGATCCTGACAAGTGGTATCAGAGACAGGTTGTTCTTTGTTTTTCAAAGTCGAAAGCTTTCTTTTAAATTTTTAATCTTTTGCAATGGAATTTGATAATAGCAGCAGTGGATCTGGGCAAGGACTCAAAGTGCCTATGCTCAAGCCCACTGAGTTTGAGATGTGGAAACTCAGGATTCAACAGCATATTCAATTCATTGATTATGCCATATGGGAAGCTGTTGAATTTCCTCCTGTAGTTGATCCAGAACTTGATGATGATGGAAAACCAGTCAAAACTCCTCCAAAAACTGAACTTGAAAGAAAGGCTAGAATGAATGAAGTGAAAGCTCTTACACTTTTACAAATAGACATTCCTAATGTTTATCAACATCAGTTCAAAAAGTTTTATACTGCTCATTCTCTATGGAATGCTTTAGAGAAAAGATTTGCTGGTAATGCCAGTACTAAGAGAAATCAAAAGGATCTTTTGAAACAGCAGTATGAGAAATTTTCTGGTGGCAAGAATGAAAACCTTACTCAAATTTTTGATAGGTTCAACAAACTGATAAGTGAACTGGAAAGTGCAAAAGTCAGCCTGGATCAAGATGAGGTCAATAGAAAGTTTCTCAGATCTTTTGGAGAAGAATGGACAGTTTATGCTGCTCAATGGAGAACAAAAGACACTCTTGATGAAATAGAACTGGATGATCTGTACAACAGTCTGAGAGTGTTTGAGACTGAGATTGATACTAAAAAGAAATCTCTTTCTTATAATTACAATACTGCTCTTCTGTCTTCTGAAAAATCTAATGGCAGTGATTCCTTTTCAGGTGGTGATGGCAACTCTACTGAAGCTCACTATGAGGCTTTTGTTGCCAATGATGGACTGTTTGCTTTCAATGCTGAAGATCTAGAACAGATTCATCCAGATGATCTTGAAGAGATGGATTTGAAGTGGCAACATGCAATGCTGACCATGAGAGCCAAAAGGTTTCTTAAAAGAACTGGCAGGACCAACTTTCAAGCCAGAACAGAAGGCAAACCAGCTTTTGATAAGTCAAAATTTGAGTGTTACAAATCTCATAAACTTGGTCACTTTGCCAGAGAATGCAGATCTCAAAGTCAACAATCATCAAGGCCTCAACAGGCTAATCAGGTTTCATCATCACACGCACTTGTCTCTCAAGAAGACAATGTGTTTGACTGGAGTGATCAGACAGAGGAAGAGTTTCAAAACCAAGCTCTAATGGCAGAAACATCAAATGTCTCCTCCACTGAACTACCATCTGAGGTAAATTCTAAACTCTGCTCTCAATCATGTAAAAATATGGTTAAAAAGTACAGAGACCATAATGAGAGCATGTGCAAAACTCTAGCTAAGATGGAAGAGAAGAGATATGAATACATGCAAGCCATACAAGATCTTGAAAAACATATCAATGACTATAAGGATAATGAGATTCAAATGGGACATGATAGAACATATCATGAGTGGGAGAAAAAGGAGCTAAATAAGAAAATAGAATCCCTTAATAAAAATGTAGAAGAGACTGAACAAAAGGCGTTAGAGGCTAATAAGAAACTAGAATATGTCAATATAGATCTAGGTAACTTCAAATTGGCTAATCAAAAGCTGGAACACCTAACGGAAGTCCAATTTAAAGATAGGGTAAAATCTCAGGTTAATCCCAAAGAAGGCATAGGCTACAGGGCTACTCCACCTCCATACAACAACAAATACATCTATCCAATGAGTGAAGTTGCTGACAGGCTTGTCAATGAACCATTAGATGAGTCTATGACTATTGTAGATCCTATCCTTGTTAACAGTCCTGAATCTAAAGAAGATCAGATTCAAAATAGAGACTGTGAGTGTATAGCAGTTGAGAAAGAACACAAAACAATGAGTGCACCTATAGAGATCCAATCCCCCAGTAAGAAAGGAAAAGAGAAGATGAGTGTATGCAATGCTGCTCCACAAGTTTCTGTACATTCTAACTGTAACACTGCATCTTCTTCAGAGAATAATAAAAGGGGTAAAAATGTTCCAGTCTGCACATGCCAAAAGCATGGTGTTCAAAAGTTTCCCAAACAACAGCAGGTAAGGGGAAATCAGAGGAACAAGAACCAGAAATTGTCAAATAAATCTGGTTCTCCAATTCAAACAGTCAAAAGGTGTTTTCACTGTGGAAGGAAGAATCACTTGGCCAAGGATTGTTTTTATAAACCAGCTGTTGCAAAACAAACCGTGATTCATAAAAAGTCAAGTTTTACTCATGTAAAAAATTCAAAGGTCAAACCTTCTGCTACAACAGTTCCAAAGAAAACAGTTGATCACAGGTTTTCAAAAGTTAATAAAAAACAGTCCACACACCAAAAACAAGTTTTGGCAAAACCTAAATTAAGTTTTAAACAAATATGGTGTGTCAAGGACAAATCTTCAGATCAAACTGCTGATGCAAAAGATCAGACTGCTAAGTCAAATGCTGAAACTGTTAGTGCAAATTCTCAAGCTGTTAGCACTACAATCACAGATCAAACTGCTAAGCATCAATCTGGAACTGTTAATGAATCATCTAGGCTCCAACAGAATCAGTCCTCCTGACCAAACCAATGCTTCCAAAAAGGGGGAGAATCAGGAGTTTCCTAAAGCAGTCCAAGCAGCTCCAACAGAATCAGTCCAAGCAGCCCCAACAGTTCAACCATCTAGGCTAACAGTCCCAATAACTTCTCAAGCTGTTAGCCTAGAAACTCAAGCTGCTCCTTCAAGACCAACTGGAGTTGTCATAAGAGAAACAACTCAGGCTCCTAGCAGTTTGGTCCAAGCAACATCTTCTGCTACAAAAGATAAGGGCAAGGGTATTCTTATTGAGTCTCCAAAGCACAAATTTTCTTCCAAAGAAGCCCAGATTGCCTTTGATGCTGAGATAGCCAGAAAATTAGCAGAAGAACAAGATCAAGAGTTAGACCACCAAACCCAGCCCCCAATGGAAGATGATGAAACCTTAGGTGATTACCTGAGAGGGTTTGTGGTCAAGCAAGGGGAAAAGAAGAGGAAGATGCCAACAGGGCATTCTAAGGCTGAGCATAGAAGATTCCTAATTAATTTTGCCTTTGCAGCAGGTATCCCAAAGAAAATGCCTCAGTCCATGAGCACAGAAAGGCTACAAGATATCCATGACAAAGAGATGGACAAAAGAAAGAAAGCCAAAGTCTCCCAAGAAGTCCAAAGATCCCAAGAACCAGTTCAAACTGGTACAAGTGATGTTCAAACTGCTGCCAGTGCCCCTGCTCCTTCTGATCAAGCTGCTGCTTCTATTCCTGAATCAGAGTCAATGTCACAAGCAAAGCTGGATCAAGTTAAAAAGGTGTTGTTTGAGCATCAACAACAAAAGGTGATGGAGATAGAGAAATTGATAGACCAACATGACTTTACAAAGCCTCCCATTAATTATTGGTATGCTAAGTCAATGGACAACATTGACTTAAGATTTCAGTTTATAGTAAGAAGGGAATCTGGTCCAGAAGAAGAGTATAACAGCATCATGCATATGGCTCAAAGGATGACCAGAGATGAGCTCACAACAATGCACAATGTTGGGTCTGTAACACAAGTAAGATCGGCTCTACCACAAGTAAAGCAAGCTGTCAAAGATCTGAAGAGCATTGTTGATCCTGAGTCTATAAGGGAAGATATAGAGAATGCAAATACACAAGGAATGAAGATCAAGCAAGTTGATCTGTTCGTCAAATCAAGGACTTACAGAATAAAATTTACAGATGGATCTGGTATGTTCTTCAATTTTGAATTCTACGATCTACCAAAAGCTATGTTACTCCAGATAAGATCTGTTAAGATATCTTGTGATAGAAAAGATATGAAGAAAGATTTTTTGAAGGCTGTCAATCAGAAACTTGCACAGTTGTAAGTTTTTGAAAGCCTTGGTTTGTAAATAATAGTTTACTTGTTTATTTCCTTATCTGTAAAAAAAACTTAAAATCTTGTATAAAGAATTTAAGTTAGGGGGAGATTGTTGGGAAATAGTCTAAGTAGTTCAAGCTGTTAGTTAGACTTCTCATACTGTTAGTAGAATTTCTATGTAAGTACAAAGTTCATGCTGTTAGTTGAAGAATCTCGAGCTGCTAGTGCAAAAGTTCAAGCTGCCAGAGTAAATCAACTCAAGCTGCTCTGTTCAAGCTGTCAAGTGATTCAAGCTGCTCAACAGATTTACAAACAGAAAGTGCTGATATTCAGGAAAAGATATCTACACAAAGATTCCAGCATATCTACTATCAGAGAAGTCATAGTCCTTCAAGGAAACAAATCAAGAAGCAATATAAATACATAGAATAGGTCTTTCTATTGTATGGGAGTTTTTCAGCGTATTCAAGATTGTAATTGCTTTTTGTTTGAGTTTTCTTAAGCCTCTAAGGTTGTAAAACCCTAAGAACAGTTTGTGTTCTTCGTCTAATCAAATAGATTAGAGGTGATTGTAATCATTGAAGTCAGCAATACAAGCAATTTTGATTATTACTTTTGTTTATTTGCTATTGATTCTAAAAGATTTTGTTAAAATAATTAAGTGTTATTCCGCAAACTTCTTAATTAAACTTTGATTCAAAGCAAGATTATTGATTTATACTCTGATAAATTCAAATCAGTTAGTCTTGGTTAATTAAGTTCAGATCCTGACAGCTGTGCAGGAGTGTCCTCCTGCACATGGATATTTGGCTCTTGTATTTGGGCTGAGGAGGAAGGAGCTCCTGAGACCCTTTTTCTTTGGTATAGTATAAGTGGGGATGTAGGTTTGATAGAATGATCAGAAGGAGTATTTGTATCATGAGGAGTGGGTTGGGGTCCTGGGGGTGAAGCAGTGATGTTAGGCTGAGCCTGCTCAGGACCCTCTCCTCTGTTTATTGGATTGATGCCCAACATTGCAGAAGGCAATGGGACATCTACACTCACAAAATTGGCACTTGTTTTTAAAAGACGTTTTATAGTTCGTAAAGAGTGCCTATGGGAAACATGAACCCTTTTATGTACATTGAAATTACTGCAAGTTCTTGCAATAATTTCAGCCAAAAATCTAGGATACATCAAAAATTTCCCATGCTTTAGTGCATGATGCCTTAACATACCCTGAAAAATCATATTGGAAAAATTGAACTGTTGGCCTGTAGATAAACACACTAAGGCAGTGGCTATGTTTGAAGAAAATTCAGACCAACCAGTTCTTTTAGGGCTAATACATTGTTGGATAATATGTACAAGATATTTCCACTTAGGGGCAAAATTAGTTTTAAAGAAAGTATAAGAATCAGTAGGGCCCCTATAACCTATAAAAAAGGCCTTCATGTAAGGCAGTAAGAGAAAGATCAGTTATACCTGTGGCATCTTGAAGATGCAAATGTTGGCGTATGAGATCCTCAGTGATGGTGACAGTGGTTCCATCAATCTTGGAAGTCAAAGAAGTGACTCCATTAATGGTTTGGACAGAGGCATGTTTCCAAAATTGCTCTTTATGAGATATGTATATTGTGGGGTTTATGGTGAGAGCATGATGAATGTGGGAACTTCTAAGGAAGTCCATCATATCATGGAATGGTTGAAGGTCAATGTGTTTGAGAGAATAGGAGAGACAGTTATGTTCTTTGACAAACTCCATTGACGATCAATCGGTGATATTAGGGTTTCACAGAAGAGTGTGTGAATCGCTCAGAGGGAAAAGAAAGATTGTGGAAGATATTTTGCAACTGGTAGTTACAATTGAACGAAACTGGAACCTTTAAAGGTTTCGAAAGTATCTAATCCCGCGCACACACTTATGGAAGTTACCAAATTACCCTGCACACTTTGACAGATCAAGTGAAACAACTAACAGTCCGAGAAAATGAACTAGCAGCTTGAGAAAAGACTCAAGCTGTTAGTTGAAAAGTAAGCATATTCTAATGAAACAGTGTCTCCCCCTTAATCAAGCATATGTAATAGATATATTTTTCATAAAATAAGAGAGAATAAAGAAAAACAAATTAATCCATATTAACCATGCCAATATTTGATACTAGGATGGTGAATCTTCCTACATCAATTGATTTTGTAAATAGATCAGCTAACTGATCATCAGTATGAATTTCGGTAACTTGGATTAATTTCTTCTCATTACAGTCCCTTATAAAATGAAATCTGATGTCTATATGCTTGGTTTTGGGAAATTTCACTGGATTTTGTACAATGCTTATTGCACTGGAGTTGTCAATGTAAATAGGAGTGGATAGGAAAATCATACCATAGTCTCTAAGTTGATTCTGAATCCACATTACTTGGGAACAGCAGCTTGCAGCTGCTACATATTCTGCTTAAGTTTATGAGGTGGAGACAGTTGTTTGCTTTTTGCACTGCCAAGAGACCAATCTTGCTCCTAGATATTGACATCCACCAGTTGTGGACATTCTGTCAATGTTGCATCCTCCATAATCACTGTCAGAGTAGGCTGTTAATTCAAGAGGAGAATCTTTAGGATACCAGAGGCCCAAATGTGGTTGGCCTTTGAGATATCGAAAGATTCTCTTAACAGCAAACAGGTGTGAGTCCTTTGGAGCACATTGAAACCTGGCACAAACACAAACAACAAACATTATATCTGGTCTAGAAGATGTGAGATACATAAGTGAACCTATCAAGGATCTGTATAGGTGAATGTCCACATCTACTCCATCTTTGTCTGCATCAAGCTGCTTGTGAGTGTCCATTGGAGTACTTGCAACTTTGGTATCTTTGTAACCAAACTTTTCCAGTATGTCTTTAATATACTTTAATTGACTTATGAAAAGCCCTACAGGCTTCTGCTTAACTTGCAATCCTAGAAAGAATGTGAGTTCCCCCATTGAACTCATTTGAAACTTTTTGTGCATCAATGCCTCAAACTCTTTGCACAGACTGTGGTTGACCCAAAGATAATATCATCAACATAGATTTGAACAAGCAGAATTTCAGATTTGATGGACTTTGTGAACAATGTTTTGTCCAGAGTACCACTCTTGAATCCATTCTGTAGAAGGTATGATGATAGAGTGTCATACCATGCTCTAGGGGCTTGGTGGAGTCCATAGAGGGCTTTGTCCGATTTGTAGACTCCGTTTGGATACTTGTAGTCCTCAAATCCAGGAGGTTGACACACATAGACCTCTTCTTCAATTGTGCCATACAGGAAAGCAGACTTCACATCCATTTGATACACTTTAAACCCTTTGAAGCTTGCATAGGCTAGGAAAAGTCTGATGGCTTCAATTCTTGCCACTGGAGCAAAAACATCATCATAGTCTATTCCTTCTTCTTGAGTGTATCCCTATGCTACCAATCTTGCTTTGTTCTTGATGACTATCCCTCTCTCATCCTTCTTGTTTCTGAAAACCCATCTTGTACCAATTGCTCTCTTTCCTTTAGGAAGATCAACTAGAGTCCATACATTCTGAATCTTGAATTGCAAAAGTTCTTCCTGCATTGCTTCAATCCAAGATTGATCTTTCAAAGCCTCTGATGCCTTTTTAGGTTCTAACTGTGACATGAAACAAGCATGTTCAAAGGCAGCTAGACTGAATTCTAGAACTGCTGATTCAGTATCACTAGACTCTTTGTGAACCATTGTCCTTGTCTGCACAAGAGTGCGTGGATCACCCATTATCTGATTGACAGGATGATACTTGTGCACTCTAAGTGTTGGCTCTCTCTCAGTCTGAAAAGAAGTACCTAGATCTGTATTATCTCCTTCAGGACCACTTGATGGTTCCGCTTCTGGAACAGCTTGACTAGAATCTGGGACTGTTTCCCTTTGTGATGGAGCTGTTCCCTCATGACTTCGGATTGGCACTTCAGAATTTGAATTTGAATCATGTTGGACATCCAGTACCCCTGGTGGGTCACAAGATAGCAGTGGTATAACCGTATACTCATTCCATTGATAAGAATCTTCAACAGTCTGAAACTTTGTGCCAACAGCTTGAACATTTGTGCTACCAGCATGAGAAGTTATGTTGGCAGCTTCAATCCTGTTTTCATCAGTTTCTGCAGTATACTTAACAATGCTCAGAGAATTAAATCTAAATCAAACAACCAATCAGGACCAGTGCCTTTGACATTTGCAGTATTTTCATTAAATTCAACTCTGGCACTCTCTTCAATGGTTTTAGACACACTGTTGTATACCCTATAGGCTTTGCTTTGAGTGGAGTAACCTACAAAGAAACCTTCTTCAGCCTTACTTTCAAACTTTCCTAAGTGAGTCTTAGTGTGAAGAATGGTGCATGAGCAGCCAAATGACTTTAGAAGGCTATTAAGGGGACTCTATGATGGAATAACTCATATGGAGTTTTCCCTTGTGATTGAACAACCTGAACCCTATTTAGAACATAACAAGCTGTATTAACTGCCTCTGCCCAAAAGGTCATTGGCAGTTTGGAATCAGCTAGCATGGTTCTAGCAGCCTCAATTAAAGTTCTGTTCTTTCTTTCAGCTACACCATTTTGCTGTGGTGTTCTTGGAGCACTATATTGCCTAGCAATACCTTTAGACTCACAGAAACTGTTTAGGATATGGTTTTTAAACTCAATTCCATTGTCTGACCTTATCATCTTAACTTTTAAGTTGGATTGGTTTTCTATCTTAAGAATAAATGATTTAACTAGCTTAGCAGTTTCATCTTTAGACCTAAGAAAGTATACCCAAGTGAATCTAGTGAAATCATCAACAATGACTAAACAGTAAGCCCTTTTATTCAAACTCAAATTAGATGTTGGACCAAAGAGATCCATATGAATAACATGTAGAGCAGATGAGATTGAATTTACTTCTTTGGCCTTATGAGAAGATTTGTGTTGCTTTCCTTTAAGACATGCTACACAATGATCATCACAAATGAACTCCTTTTGTGGTAAGCCTCTTACCAAATTCTTTTTGACTAGAAAATTCATAGATTTGAAGTTCATGTGACACATCCTTCTGTGCCAAAGAGCAGACTCATTAGATGCTGCTTTGGATATCAAACAGCTTAAAGTACTTGATTTGGATAAAAGATCTATGTCCAAACAGTAGACATTGTCCTTTCTTGGTGTTCTAAGTAAAACAAGGTTTTCAGGTATTTTAAAATCTTTTGAAAGAACAATGCACTCAGAATCTGTGAATACAGCAATGTTTTGTTTATCACAGATTTGAGACACACTTAAGAGATTGTACTTCAGCTGTTCAACATATAAAACATCATTGAAAAGCATATTTCCTACTTTGACAGTACCTTTACCTGTGACCTTACCTCCCTTGGAATTTCCTCCAATTGCAACAAATCCACCTGTAAAGCCTTTGAAGTTTGACGAGCAATCAGAGTTTCCTGTCATGTGCCTAGAGCATCCACTGTCCAAATGCCATCTTGTTGTGTGACGTGACTTGTGGGTGCCCTGCACAAATAAAAGCTTAGTTAGTAGTGGAGTAAACCCAAACCAAGTTGGTTTTGGGTTGTCCTTGTGCATTGACATAACTAAACACTGTCTTTGAATTCTTATACTTAGTGAGATCCACTGATGGGTTCAGTGGAGAGTATTTAGTTATGACATGAGGTATCCAGTTGTTTTGTCCAACCTTTGAAGTAACAGTCTCAGATGATCCATCACCAGTCCCAATATTAAGCCTAGCAGTTTGAACTGAGTGTTTAGTACTAACAGCTTCAGAATTTGCACTAACAGTTTCAACTTTAGGCCTGGCAGTTTCAACATTTGTATCAACAGTTTCATCTGATTTTTTTGTCTTTAACACACCATATCTGTTTAAAGTTTGATTTGGGTTTTGCTAAAACTTGTTTTTGGTGTGTGGACTGTTTTTTATTGACTTTTGAAAACCTGTGATCAACTGTTTTCTTTGGAACTGGTGCAATAGGTGGTTTGACCTTAAGATTTTTTATGTTTTTAACAAATGCCTGTTTCTGAACCACAGTCTGCTTTGCAACAGATGGTTTGTACAAGCAATGTCTGGCCAAATGGTTTTTCCTGCCACAATGGAAACATTTTTTGACTGTTTGGATTGGAGAACCAGTTTTATTGGACCATAACTGGTTCTTGTTCCTTTGATTTCCCCTTACCTATTGTTGTTTAGGAAACTTTTGGACACCATGCTTTTGGCATGTGCAGATTGGAACAGTCTTACCCTTTTTATAATTTTTTTGAGGAAGATGCAGTGTTACAGTTAGAAGGTACAGAAACATGTGGAGTAGCATGGCATGCACTCATCTTCTCTTTTCATTTCATAGTGGGGTTAGGGGCTTCTATATGTGCACTCATTGTTTTGTATGCTATCTCAACTTTTTGGCACTCACAGTCTTCATTTTGAATCACATTCGTTTTTGATTCAGGACTGTTTTCAAGGATAGGATCTACAGTGGTCATAGACTCATCTAATGGTTCATTAAAAAGCCTATCAGCAACTTCACTCATTGGATGAATGTATTTGTTGTTTTATGGAGGAGGAGTGGCTCTGTATCCTATACCTTCTTTGGGATTTAGCTGAGATTTTACCCTATCTTTAAACTTAACTTCCATTAGGTGTTCCAGCTTTTGATTTGCCAATTTGAAGTTTCCTAGATCTATATTGACAGATTGTAGTTTCTTATTAGCTTCTAACACCATCTGTTCAGTCTCATCTAATTTCTTATTGAGGGATTCTATCTTTTTATTCAGCTCCTTTTTCTCTCACTCATGATATGTTCTATCATGTCTCATTTGAATCTCATTATCCTTATAGTCATTGATCTGTTTTTCAAGATCTTCTATGGCCTGCATGTATTTATATCTCCTTTCTTCCATCTTAGCTAAAGTTTTGCACATGCTCTCATTATGATCTCTGTACTTTTTAACCATATTTTTGCATGTTTGAGAGCAGAGTTTTGCATTTACCTCAGATGATAGTTCAGTGGAGGTGACATTTGATGTTTCTGCCATTAGAGCTTGATTTTGAAACTCTTCCTCTGTCTGATCACTCCAGTCAAACACATTCTCTTCTTGAGAGACTACTGCTTGTGATGATGAAGCTTGATTAGGTTGCTGGGGTCTTGGTGGCTGTTGACCTTGGGATCTGCATTCTCTGGCAAAGTGGCCAAGCTTGTGACATTTAAAGCATTCAACTTTGGATTTATCAAATGCTGGTTTCCCTTCTGGTCTGGCTTGGAAGTTGGATCTGCCAGTTCGTTTCAGAAACCTTTTAGCCCTCATAGTCAGCATTGCATGCTGCCATTTCAAATCCATCTCTTCTAGATCATCTGGATGGATTTATTCCAAATCTTAAGCATTTAGAGCAAACAGTCCATCATTAGCAACAAAAGCTTCATAATGACCTTCAGTAGGGTTATCATCAGCACCTGAAAATGAATCACAACAGTTAGATTTATCAGTTAATGCTGATGATAGCAGAGCAGTGTTATGATTCTATGAAAAGGATTTCTTTTTGTTTTCAATCTCAGGTTCAAACACTTTCAGGCTGTTGTAAAGGTCATCCAACTCTATTTCATAAAGAGTTTCTTTTGTTCTCCATTGGGCAGCATAGACTGTCCACTCATCACCAAGTGATCTAAGGAATTTTCTGTTGACTTCATCTTGATCCAAGCTGGCTTTGGCACTCTCAAATTCACCTATCAGTTTATTAAACCTGTCAAAGATTTGAGTAAGGTTTTCATTCTTGCCACCAGAAAAATTTTCATACTGCTGTTTCAGAAGATCTTTCTGATTCCTTTTGGTGCTAGCATTGCCAGCAAATCTTTTCTCTAAAGCAACCCAAAGGGAATGAGCAGTATAAAATTTTTTAAACTGATGTTGATAAGCCTTAGGAATGGCTATCTGTAAAAGTGTAAGAGCTTTCACTTCATTCATTCTAGCCTTTCTTTCAAGTTCAGTTTTTGGAGGAGTTTTTATGTCAGCATCAAGTTCAGGATCAACTACAGGAGGAAATTCAACAGCTTCCCAAATGGCATAGTCAATAAATTGAATGTGCTGTTGAATCATGAGTTTCCACATCTCAAACTTAGTGGGTTTGAGCATAGGCACTTTGAGTCCTTGCCCAGATCCACTACTACTATTATCAAGTTCAATTGCAGAAAATTAAAATTTTGTAAAAGAAAGCTTCTGACTTTGAAAACAAAGAACGACCTCTGGCTCTGATACCACTTGTCAAGATAAATTTAACTACCTAAGTTTAACTGGTTTGAATTAATCAGAGTATAAACAAATAACCAAAGTCCAATTAAGAAGTTTGCGGAATCACACTTAATTGTTTTAAGAAAAAAACTTTCAAAAGCAACAATCACATAAACACAATAAATGATCAAAAGTCACTTGTATTGCCAAACTCAATGATTACAATCACCTCTAATCTGTTTGATTAGACGAAGAACACAGATTGTTCTTAGGGTTTTACAACCTTAGAGGCTTATGAAAACTTAATCAGAAAAGTAATTACAACTGAATAAACTTTTACGTGCTAAGCTTACAATAGAAAAAACCTATTCTATGTACATATATACTGCTTTCTGATTTGTTTCCTTGATAAACTCTGATTTCTCTGATAGTAGATATGCTTGAATTTTCAAAATATATCTTTTCCTGAATATCAGCACTTTCTGTTTATTGAGCTGTTGAGCAGCTTGAAGTCTATCTGGTTGAGCAGCCTGAGTCTAAACACTGGCAGCTTGAACTTTTGAACAAGCAGCTCGAACTTCTTCAATTAACAGCTTGAACTTTGTACTTACACAGAAAATCTACTAACAGTTTGAGAAATCTAACTAACAGCTTGACATACTTAGAATATTTCCCAACATCCAGATCTGAGCATCCCGTAGTGGAGCCAGAAGTGACGGAAGGAAGACCTGGAGTTGCATCACAAATGTCGTCAACTTCAGGCCATCCCGAGATTAATCTCGAGATGCTAACAGCAGCTCTGTGTGTTGCTGGTGTTGTCACCCAGGCTGACCTTGACGCCCAAAAAGAGGTTGCCGAAGAAAGACATTCTGCCCTTCTTTTATTCATTAAGTGTAAGGGTGTTGCATCGGAGGATTTGCCTCCACCAGGAACCCGATCAGTCCAAGCACAGATTTCAGATCTCTCAGACAAGATAGACGCGCTTACAAGATTAATTCTACAAGTCCAGGAGCAGATCAACTCCCGTATGGACCGTCTTGAGTCTGCAGTGATAGAGCTTGAATGCCGTCCTCAGGCTGAATCTCAAAAAAGAAAACATGGCGATAAGGACCACCCTGATTGCCATGAGGGGGAAAAGAGACAAAAAGCTTAGTCTGAGGACCCAATAATGATTGTAGGGGGAGCCGAATCTCAGGGAGCAAATATTCAAGGGTCGGAGGAACAGAGGTATGGGGCTCAAGAGATGATAGAAGACGAGCCTGTGGTTGATGGCCCGGCTCCGTTGGATCCAATGTCAGCAATGGTGGAGTAGGATTCTATATTTGAAAATGTCGAAATCATATTGGTGTCTGATACAGACTCTGATATTGATTAAGACTATCCTTTACTCTCTCCAAAGCCTGAACCCGAGTCGCCATAAAAATCCTCCTCATCCTTCGAATTCCTAAATTCCCCGCCCCATGTACCACAACAGGAGATACTATCATCTATCAAAGCTCCCTACTCCACTCTAAAAGAATCCCCATTGATTCAGAGCCCTCCCAAAGTTCAAAGTCCTCCCCAAGTCAAAAATATACCCCAACCTCAAGCCCAGGAACCTGAGCCCTCAGGCAGTAGAGTTGTAGATTCTTTTGATGAAATACCTGAAGGACCTGTTATCCACGATGAAAGTGATTTATATTGGGTAAGCTGGTATACAAAAGGTGGGGTACATTCTTTGCCAGAGGAATTAAAAGAAGAACTTAGGCAAGAACGAAGGGGGGAAAAATTTTTAAACTACTTGAAGCCCAGCAGGCCGAAATAGAAGATTCCCCTGTTCAAGGTCTAAAAGAGTTTTTGAAGAAGTTTTCAGCCGAACAGTTCCAGAATCCATTGTTGGAAGAAAGGTTTAAGATGGTATTCAGTAAGAAGCCTAGGTCATTCAACAGGCGGTTAATGATGGAGCTTACAAATGTTTCAAAAGCTGAACAGGCTGAGTATAACCAGATGATGCTCAGGGAGAAAAGGCCAAGGGACAAATATTGGTCAAAGTCAAAGATTAAAAAACTTGTCAGTATCCACATGTGCAAGACAGCTCGAGTGTTCTATCCTGCGTTTGAGGTTCTCAGAGAAGATGAACAGTACAAGAACTGCATGAGTGTGATCTAGACTACGTAAATGTGGACGACATTGAGTGCTTGCATGAAAAATTGAAACACAGAATCAAGAAACGTCTGACTCACATGACAGCAGTCGCGCGCCCTTACTAGAAGCATGAACCGCCGCTCCATTGTCATGTGCTTAAGGGACTTTCAAATGGCAATTGAGAGTGCGCTGGTAAAAGTCGGTCTGAAAGCTCGTGAGCAAGACTTATTCCTGTTAGACCATCACCAGGCTTACAAAGTTTTACTGAGATGGCAGCCGAGAGTTCTATTTTTGATTCAAAACGGACGGAAACGGTTTATGCGCTTTGAGGACTTACCTTGTTACTCTGATGGAACTATGAGATTAGTCAGAGCCGAACTCACAAAAAGAATACAAGAATTTGATGCTCAGACAAATCCTGAACTTAGACACCCTACCAAGGAGATTCAAGAGATCCTCAGCGGCATAGAATATCTGAACGAGAGGCTACATCTCAGGCAAGTGACTAGACGGTTCGATGTAAGGTCTACCACTGCAAGATCTATCTAGACGCGGATCCGTTAACGAGTGCGGAATCCTCGTTGACGGTCAGACGGACAACTCTCAACCAACGGAAACACGGAGACTATTAGACGCTGAACGAACGACACACGAACGATCCTACGTACTAATTCTCTCCGAAACGGGACTCACCTAGCTGATAAACTCGAGATCGCCTATTGCTTAATTCCTCACGAATTCTGCCAAAGGTCATCTAATCATTCGAGTCTATCCCTAATTATAGGCCCTGATTCGAGTCTGTTGTGGGCCAACCTCGAATCTGGCCTAAGGCCCATTCGAATCTGTCCATCTGACAGATTCGAATCTAACCTATTCGAATCTAAGGACTCATTCGAATCTATCACAGATTCGAATGTATCCTTTTATGCAATTCGAATCTAGCCTTTGACATATACAACTAAGTGTTTGAAACTTATGTTTTAACTTATACTTGAGTCAATCTTTGACCTTTATGTTTGAACTTCTTGTAATATGTTACATCAAGTTCAAACACACAATCAATAACAGACAAACGCATATTAAACATATATATCAAAATACTTGGTTAATACTCAGAATATCACCTAAACCAAAATGCAGATCGATTAGACTGCTATCGTCACACAGGGTGTACCAACAGACTCCCCCTTGACGATAGCTTCTAATTATTTAC
The DNA here is from genome assembly GCA_020465985.1 of Centrapalus pauciflorus. Taxonomy (NCBI): domain Eukaryota; kingdom Viridiplantae; phylum Streptophyta; class Magnoliopsida; order Asterales; family Asteraceae; genus Centrapalus; species Centrapalus pauciflorus. The sequence goes on along the minus strand of JAANYP010004944.1, from coordinate 123,761 downwards.
ATTACATCAAATTTAAGTACTAGAGCTATATATATTACTACCCGCATATAATCCAGCATCTATACAAACTTTGACTACCTTTTGGAACTTCCTGGCTTCAGATCTCCATGGTTCAGTAAAGAAGATAGGCTGATCATGAAGCTTCTTCAGGTCGTCCTTTGATAGGTTTATCAAGTGCAATGGATCATATACCTTCAAAATTACCTGCTCGTCTTGATCTTCCATGATAGCTTCAGCAGTGTCAATCTCTAGGTACCACCACTTCATGTTGCTCAAAACGTTCTGTGGCATTGGTTTCATAGGAACTTTCTTCAGACATTTGACTGGCTTATACACCATTCTGGCCCAAGGTCTTCCAGTATGAGGATCTATCCTTGATCCATCCTCGACCCTTTTGCCTGATCTCGGCTTAAGCCTCTCAAATTTGCCTGATCGCCCTTCTTTCCTTATAATTCTTTCAATAACGTTCGCGTAGGGATCATCTCCAATATTGATCAGCTCCTTCCAGGCTAACTCTTTAACTTCAATCTTGGGCAATGAATTAAACGCTTTCAATGTCCGCCTCAAGTATTGAAGACCATCTCTTCTTTTCAAAATAAACAGCTGCAGTTCTCTGTCAAAGAACCAGCTAATAATCCCTCCAGCAAAATTTCCAGCACCTGGATTTCTCATCTTCTTCTTCATCTTCAGCTGATCTTTCTTTTCTTCCTTCTTGAACCAAAGATTTAACAGATCAGCTCTAGATGGCTCGTTCTCAGCCTCTTCAAGGTCTTTATCTTCAGCTGAGGCTACCTTGATGTAATCAATATCAATCACATTATGATCTTGGCTTTCATACAGTTCAGTGATTGGTTGTGAATTGATTATTACTTCATTAACGTGATCGTCTTCATCCTCTATCACTTCATCATCCGATCTCCAGTCAGCGACGTCATCTGGAATGAACTCACCTTCTTCTAATTCTTCAATATCATCTTCAAAATCAAACTCCATGAGCTCTTCTTCAATATCTTTCAGCGCATCTATCATGTCGCTATCTAAAGTCCTTGAAGAACCAGCTTCTCCTCCTGCTCCTCCTACTTCTCCCCCTGGACTAGGCTCCCCCTCAGATTGAGCAGTCTGAGCAGCAGAAAAATCTACTGGCTCATTCTGTCTTTTAGGGCTGGGATCATTGCCTTGGTTGTCTTCATCATCATCTCCTCTCGGCCTCTGTACTTCTTCCTGATCACGGCACGATGTCTCCCCCTGAGCCTGTAAATTTTTCATTAACTGCTCAATCAGGGAGCGCATCGACCTTATCTCGGCTGACTGATCACAAACAAATGTTTTTAACTCTGTGTTTTCTTCCTGGACCTTTTCCACAATCTTCTTTAAAACGGCATTCTCTTTATCGACATCTGCGTTATGCTTCTGAAGCTCACCGATTGCTGTTGTTAGCCCAAAGATTTGGATTTCCTGGAAGTCAACTCTATCTTTTAAGCGCAAAAATCTTTGATTGTCAGCGTATGATGATGAGGTTGATGGAATGGACTGTAACGGAGTAGGAAGTATTGGCGATGGAATATATGGTTCATCGCGAGGTGGTGGTGGTGGAATGGTGGTTTGAGGTTCTTGTTCTTGAGGTTGAGGGTTTTGAGATTGAGAAGTTTCTGGTTGTTCTGCGGAGACTGACGAGGATCCTTGCATGAACCTGTGACGTTTGGCCCGTTGCCTCGTCACAAGTTGAGAAACTTCGTCTTCTTCGAAATCAGACTCCTCCGATTCCCTGTCCCATCGCCTCCTAGAACCACGTTCATTAATAATCAGTCGCGAACCATAAGTTCCAATTTGAACTTCAGGAACGGTAGACATTGACTCTGGAGCTTCAGCTTCTACCTCCTCTATCTCTTCTGACTCAGTTGCTGAAGATGACAAAACGTTATTATCCTGCTCTGGCTCATAATTCTCAACATCCCTCAGCACATCTTCTTCTCCTTCTGGAGGCTCAAGTAATTCTCCCACTAATGCAGCAGCTATATCTTCATTTGCATGTGGACCCGCCTCCCAAATTTCATTTAGCGTTTGGCACAATTGATCAGCTTCATTTGGGACATTTGACGGCCCGGCTTCCTGCACTTCTGGTTGCTGACTCGTAGAAGGCCTAGACGCCTGAGTCTGACTCGCAGTAGCTCTTTGTCTTCGCCTTGGATCACGGGGACGAGCACGAGGCTGTTGTTGTAGTGGACGTTGCTGTTGTTGTTGCGGTTGTTGTTGTTGCTGTCGAGGCTGAACTTCTACTTCACCTGCCCAGTTGGCATTATCTGGTGCCACAAAGTTCCTGTCTAAAACAGCTCCAAACAACGGTCGCTCGATCGGAATAGCCAATCTTCCTCGATGTGAGGAACAATCAGCGAATATCCTTTTGTCCATAATCGCTACGTTCTGAACGTCATTTGATGGCGGCAGATTTGGCAAGAAGTGCCTGATCAACATCATGATGAACCGCGGATATAGCAGGAATTGCTGATTTTCAGGAGCGGTGATTTGGTGAACAAATTCGGAGAAAAACATTTCCGAGAAACTGTATGGTCGATTGTACACCATCGCGACTATCCCAGACTGGATCTTCGCAACTATATAGTCAAACCCAGCTTTCTTTGGTGCAAAGCATACCATGAAGACATGAGCCAAAAACCTCCATTGGCCAATTAACCCGCTCTTCATATAGGACACTTTCGACACGTCTAGACTATATCCCATTCTCTGAAAGGCCGCTTGCCTGATGTTCAGAGGAAATTCGATCGGTCCAGACTCTTCTTCTTGAGTGCCCAGCTGCAACACTTGACGCAGCATATCCGCTGAAAATACTAGCGGTTGTCCAGCAATGCGAGTTCGTAGCACTGTCGGAGTGACCGAGCAGTCTACTTGAAGATGATCGTAAAATTGACGGATATAAGGCAATATAAGCTGAACATTATGAGATAGTGCAAATCCTATCCTAGATTCCACAAGAAATTCTAGCATCTGCCTGTATCCCTGCGCCTCAGGGAGGTCATGATCCGGATGAAGCACCATATTGTGCTTAGGAACAAACGCACGAACTGCCATATCTGCACAATAAATAAAACTGTTAGACTTATTAAAAATCAATAAACTTGTTTAAATTCAAATTTGTTTTATTTTGTACTTTATTAAATACAAAATCTAACACAATTAAATTTCCACAAGTTTAATAAAATTTAAATTAGACAAAAATAAATAAAGTGCAGATTCGAAAGTAACAGATTCGAAGTGTCCATATTCGAGTGTAATGGACAGATTCGAAGTGTCCCTATTCGAGTCTAATGGACAGATTCGAGGATCATGGGTATCTCGAATCTAATGACAGATTCGAGAAACCCTTGAACAGATTCGAATGTCCATGAACAGACTCGAAGCCCCATCGGCCATGGTTTCAACAAAAACCCAAAATTTTAACCATTTTGAACTTAGTAAATCACATACATTAGTTCAACTAGTTTCTAATTATAGATTTATGCTTTCAATTTGATATTTTATAGGTCCTAACTTAGTTATTTAGCAAAAACTCTATTTTGACCCATAAAACTTCAAAATGTGATGTTTTAAGCCCAAAATTGTGTATAAAACTACCAAAATCTTGTACAATCCGGTTGATTATACCTAGATATGAGTGTAGAATCGAACACAAAAGCTTTAGACTCGATGAAATGTCGTTTATAGGAAATACGATAGACTCGAGAACAGATTCGAGATCGCTGATATAGATTCGAGAGTATAGATTCGACAACAGTAAAGTAATAAATGACTTCACTATTGAACTATATATACTACCTACCTTCGAGTCTATGTGTAGTTTCGAGTCTACTGACAGATTCGAAAAACTTCACATTCGAGTCTGTCTTAGATTCGAAATTACCAACACTTAGAAAAATTTCGGAAATTTTGAAATAACTTCAACTTTTCCAACGTTTTTCTACGGTATTGTGTAACCAGATAAACTATGTCAATTCTTTTACCCTAAGCAACAGATATTTCACGCAATGTTTATTTTATCCAACTTCGAATGCACCCTTAGTAATTTTTGACCTTTTACCTAAGTAAAAATTAAACTAATCCTAAATAAGATAATAAGATAGAATAAAATAGACTAAGGTAAAAATAAAATAAAATAAAATAAAATAAAATTTTGACTAAAAAATTTAATCTAGACTTAAAAAATAAATTTACAAGCTAAGCTAAATACCAAACAACATATTTTTGATGAGTATAGTCTAAGAAAGGTTCAATCAGATAGCGATGTCCGATACTAACTTTCAGTACTTAAACTTTCACACTTAGGAATTTTTTGAATTCCTTTGATTGTTTGTCATGACATACCCACTTAGCCGATTGTTGGTATTTTACCCTGTTAAACATTCTACATTTCGGAATATCCCTTGGCCTTTTTATTTATCAGGAAATTATCTTACGTGACTCAGACATAGACATACTTTTATGATCAAGGCACACAGACAAAAATTCTAACTTGTTGGTATTTGCAAACTTTCTTTAAAAGACAAACATCGGACACAGGTCTGTATTCTCATACAACAAAGTGTCTTAGTTCGACTTAAGGTTTATTTTTAAAGTTAGCAGATAGCGGTGACAGGTCTGTACTTACGTACAACAAAGCGACATGTCTGCTAACCCGAATCTAAACAGAGACAACAGGTCTGTACTTACGTACAACAGAGTTGCATGTTTTCGACTCTCAGTTTTACATGATATTTCTATTCTTACCATTTTCAGATGTATTTGATGTTGCCATACATCCCCAGAAAGTTTGCATACGTCATTTAGACTTAAAGTTTGTATGTCTTGTACATAAAAATTAAGACCGATTGGTCGTACATCTAGGTTAGTGACACGCTTGACTTTTTCTAGAATATTTTATTAACCTTGAGATTCCCTATATGTATTATGCCTACCAACACATCAAACTAAATAAAGTATAACACTTAGGATTTAGTCGCATTATGTGTGAAAGCCTAAACACTTAGAGTCTGTAACGACGGTGCTAATTTTCGTCACTTTGATCCTATGTATCTAAGACTTAACTCCTTTTCTGATATTCTCTTTTTTCTGTATTTTCGTAATTTTCTCTCTTTTTTCTTTTGTTTTTCATAAGAATAAGCAGTAAAATAAGCTAACCTACTAACTTACTAAAAATAGAAACTTACTAAAAATAGAAACTTTCCTAAATTAGAAACTTACCTAAATTAGCAGACTACTGTTAAGAAAGAAATACTACTACTATAAAATAAAATAAAGTAAAGTTACTACTACTAAGGTCAAATTACTCTGGATTGCGCATTCCGTTCAGTTGAATTAAATACTCAAACCGTGACTTATCAAACGCTTTGGTAAATAAATCTGCATTATTATCTTCTGTTGCCACTTTTACCAGTTTGATTAAGTTCTTTTCAGCACAATCACGAATAAAATGATGCCTTATGTCTATGTGCTTTGTTTTACTGTGTTTAACTGGATTATTTGTTATCGCAATAGTAGATTGATTGTCTATCCTAATTGGAGTTTGAGTATAAGCCAAACCGTAATCCCGCAATTGTTGTTGTATCCACAAAACCTGTGAACAGCAACTACCAGCAGCTACATACTCGGCCTCGCACGTTGACACGGCTACCGATGTTTGTTTCTTGCATTGCCAGGATACCAGTCTCCCTCCGAGGAACTGACAACCTCCAGTCGTTGATTTGCGCGTCAAGCCGCATCCTCCGTAGTCTGAATCCGTGAAGGCTTCCAACTCTAGATCTCCCTCCGCGTGATACCAAAGTCCCAGCTTCGGTTTCGACTTGAGGTATCGTAGAATCCGCTTCACAGCTTTCATATGCATCTCCTTCGGATTCGCTTGAAACCTAGCACAAATACACACAACAAACATTATGTCAGGTCTTGAAGCAGTTAAATACATAAGTGACCCAATCATGGCCCGATATAAAGTCGGATCCACATCGGTATCACTATCAGTACCCGGCCCGAGATTGTGATTCACTTGAATCGGCGTGCTGAAGTGGGCAGTCAACTTAGTTCCCTCCATCCCAAACCGTTCTAATATGTCATAGACATACTTAGTTTGATGGATAAACATTCCTTCCTTCTTTTGGTCAACTTGTAACCCTAAAAAGAAATTCAACTCCCCCATAGCACTCATCTCGAACTTAGACTTCATAACCTTCTCGAAATCTTTGCACATCTGTTCGTCTGATGATCCAAAAATGATATCATCGACGTACACTTGTACCAAGATAAAGTGATCTCCGTTTCTCTTCAGAAATAGAGTACTATCTATCCTACCCCTCTCAAAGCCATTTTCTAACAGATGGTTGGATAGAGTCTCATACCACGCCCTAGGTGCCTGATGTAATCCATAAAGAGTCTTATCTAAGCGATATACTCTATCAGGATATTTAGGATCTGTAAACCCGGGTGGTTGTTCTACATACACCAACTCCTTCACTTTCCCATACAGGAAAGCACTCTTAACATCCAGTTGATATACTTTAAAGCCTTTGAAGGAGGCAAAAGCTAAAAACAACCTAATTTCTTCTAACCTTGCTACAGGTGCAAACACTTCGTTGTAATCGATTCCCTCCTCTTGGTTGAAATCCTTTACAACTAATCTCGCCTTGTTGCGCGTGACTATACCCCGATCGTCTCTTTTGCACTTAAAAACCCATTTGGTTCCTATTGCAATCTCCCCTCGAGGTAACGGAACTAACTCCCACACTTCTAGTTTCCTAAATTGTGAAAGTTCTTCCTGCATCGCTTCAACCCAGGAGTTGTCCTTAAGTGCCATTTGCACATTTTTGGGCTCTACTTGCGATATGAAACACGAATATAGACATGTATGATATGCCTCGGAGTCGTTTATCATCGACAACAACACGGTGTTGTTATTTACACTACTCCGAGTCCTCACACCCTCGTTAGGATTTCCTATGATGCTTTCTACTGGATGGTTCTTGTTAATCCTAGAGGTCTCTATTTCGTCTACCCTTAGATTATCTCCTAAGTTGGATCCTATTTCACCTAAAGGGGGAACAGGCTCAGCTTCTACATTTTCTTCCTCACGGACGTTTTCCTCAGAGGCAGAACTTGATGGTTGAGTCTGATTCTCAGTGTTAGGTTCTTCTGGATTAGCAACTTCTGGAGAACTATCTACAGTCGCAGTAGGCTCGGACGTAGATTCGAACGTGGTCCTCGGAAAAATATGGCCATCGTCATTTAGGTGCAACGTCGCCATGTCTTTTTCGATTGTACCTGCAGTATCATCCAAAGGAATGTTAAATGACTCAAATAACTTATCATAGTCAAAAATCCATTCCGGACCAGTTTGGGGTTCATGTGTATAACTTGTGACTTCAATATTATACACAATCTCCACAGTACCACTCTTTTTGTTTAAAACCCGTTTGTTTGGTGAGTTTGGCACATAACCTAGGAAGTATCCTTCGTCAGCCTTTTCACCAAACTTCGGTTGATGTTTTGTTCTTAAAAGTGTACATGGTACTCCAAACGGTTCGAATCCAGTTAAGTTAGGTGGCCTTTTATTCAAAATTTCATAACATGTTTTGTTCAATGATTTGACTGTAAGGACTCTATTTAAAATATGGCACGCGGTATTCACTGCCTCTCCCCAAAACATGGTAGGAAGCTTTGAATCCGAAAGCATAGTCCTTGCAGCCTCAATCAATGTTCTGTTTTTACGTTCGGCCACCCCATTCTGTTGAGGTTCATATGGTGCACTGAATTGATGCACGATGCCCTTTGATAGGCAATATACACCAATTACAGAGTTTTTAAATTCAGTCCCATTATCACTACGAATATGTTTAACCCTTGTTCCGTAGGAGTTCTCCACTTGGTCTAAGAACCCGATGAGCTTTGCAGCCGTCTCGTCCTTCGTACCTAAAAAGAAACCCATGAAAACCGTGAGTAATCGTCAGTGATAACTAAGCAAAACCAACTACCTCCTATACTCCTTTTGTTGATAGGGCCGAAAAGGTCCATATGCAACAAATCGAATGTCGAGGTTATGGAGTTCAGCTTCTTGGACTTGTGTGTCTTTTTATGTTGCTTGCCCTTCATGCACGGTAGACACTTATCCTCAAATTGAAAGCTCTTCAGAGGCACACCTTGCACCAAACCATTCTTCGTTATGTAGTTCATTTTCCTTAGGTGCAAGTGAGCCATGCGTCTGTGCCACAAAACCGATTCTGTCTCTGAAGCTTTTGATAGTAAGCAGATCGGACCCATCGAATTATCTGGCTTGTTCATATCAAGCATGTACAAGTCATTCTTCCTTGGAGCCCGCATCAATATCCAATCTTCAGGTATTTTGAATCCCGGCTTTAGCACTAACGCCTCAGTGTCAGTAAATAACACCGAGTTCTTCTTATCACAGATTTGAGATACACTAATGAGATTATGAACCAATTTATCAACGTGATAAACTTGATCCAATGTAATCGTCCCATTAGTGACTTCTCCAGTTCCAGTGATATTTCCTCCTTTGTTGCCCGCGAATGATACAAATCCCCTATTACCCCCTTTGAAGTCTGTGAGAAGACTTCTTTCCCCCGTCATGTGCCTGGAGCAACCACTGTCGACGAACCACTTGTTGTTTGGACCGGTAGTTATCTCCTGCACATGAAAGAAAATAGGTTAGTTATCACGGGGAACCCAAGCCATGACTGACTTGGTAATACCATTCTCGTCCACATACTTGAACTCTTTCAAGTACCCATCTCGCCTTTCAGGTGACTTGGGCCTTTGAACTGAATTTTGTTGTGGTGCCGAGTGAATTAGATTCACTCTTTGCCTTTGAGTAGGCATTTGTTGTGGTGCTCTAGAATAAGTCTTATTATAATGCATTTCAGACTGTGATCCCTGAGCTTTTACCGGAACATATTGTCTAACAGGAGTATGTGACCTAACTGGAGTGTGTGACCTGCTAGGTGTTGTGCTCCTATAGACTTGTTGAGGTGCTGACCTAGATTGATTAATGACACGATTCGGTGAATTTGTCCTAACCACTTCTTTTGGTCCAACCTTAACCGGTGTTTGTTTCACAACAAGTTTTGGTGCGGCCTGCACAGTTTTCTCGGTACTCTGAGAACTACTGCTGCTTGCCACGGTTGGTGAGGGCTTAACAGGTGTTGGGTTCACTGTCTTAGGTGTAAGTTCTGCTTTCCTATTTGGACAGTGAGAAGCAACATGCCCTTTCTCGTGACATCTAAAGCAAGACATCTTATCCATGGACTTTTTGGTTGGTCCCTTAGATCTAGGTGTCTCACTGGTGTCTACTTCCTTTGGTACATCTATTGTGTCTGACTCTTCGACCTGGTCAGCCCATGAAATCTTCTGTTTTCCTGCAGGTGTTTCACTGGAGGAAGACACAAATTTCACTTTCTTGACCTTGACAGTTGAGTCAGTCACCTTAGGTGTATTTTCTACTGTAGGCTCAGGTGTCAGTTCAGGTAGGTCCTCTAAGTCTACTGAGTTGTCAGTTTTCTCCTGAGGCTGAGGCACATAGTTTGCATTGAACGGTGGAGGAATTTCGTGAAAACCTAGACCTACAGGCTTCTTAGACTGTCTTTGGGCATCTAAGACTTTTCCTAGGTTTAGGCTCGAATTCCTAAACTTTTCCAGCTTGCTATTTGCCTCTGCTACCTTAACCTTGGTCTCAGCTAGCTCTATGTCCTTATCTTTCAGACTTTTAGTCAAGGCTTCTACGTGCTCATACATAAGCTCTATCCTAACACACTGCTCACTCAGTTTGTCTTTTAGAACGATTACGTCTTGAGCATCAGCCTTAAGCTTTTCTTTTAAATCTTGTTTTATATCATTTAGGCTAGCATTTTCAATTTTTAAATTTTCATTTTGAGCAGCTATGGTCTTATGTGAGTCTAAAAGTAGATTTAACCTATCGTTAGAACTAACACATAAAGCATATAATTCACGAAATAGAGAATCAGAAAGACTAACCTTTGAGTTGTCAGATTCCACGTTGGCCATCTGAGCAGCAAACTCCAGCACGGTCTGATCATTCGCTTTCTCTACCCACATCGGACTGCTGTCCCTTGTGGTCTGCTCGTCTTCTTCACAACCATTTTCCGTAACTTCAGCCATGAAAGCTCTAGCATTGGACTCCGGATGTGAACTCCAGTCATAAGAACCATCTAGCTGTCTGTCAGAAGTGACATTGGATATTAGACCCGCTAGATTGGCTTGACCAGACGAAGAGCTCGGAAGATATCTTTGTTGGGACTGATTTTGGAACTGTCCCTGATGCTGACTCTGCCCCTGGTATGTCTCTACCTTCGGTCTTTGACACTCCCTGGCAAAGTGTCCCAATCCCTGACAGTTATAGCATTTCACCTTGGACTTATCAAATCCTATCCCCTTGTTATTCATCTGTAGATTTCTTCCAGTTCTCTTTATGAATCTCTTAACCCTCTGGGTTACCATGGCCAGTTGCCACTTAAGATCCATTTCCTCTAAGTCATCAGGGTCGACCTGATCGTAATCTTCATCCCAAAGAGCCGGATCGTTGATCTTCCCTTGAACACAATTTCCATAAGCGGCCACAAACGAAGCAAGTAGATTCAGATGCTCTTCCGCTGACTTTGCGCTCATAGGCATCTTCGAATAGCTCTGACTGGTCGATGCCTGTTGGACTTGAGGTTGCGGTTCTTCCGATCTTCCTAACCCTAAGAACGCGCGATTCAGTGAGTCTTCGGACTCTGGTGGCGATGACGTTTCTCCGGTGAAAAACGCTGTAGCACTCTTCTGATCAGCTGTCACTGATGATTTAGATGTCTTTCCAAAATACATCGCCGGATTTTGGACTTGCTCGTAATCAGTCTCAGCCTTTATCATTTCGAAGTGATATGCCCTCAACGTTCCCACGATGTCATCCAGTGATTGAGCATAATATTTATCTTCATTCAGCTTAATCATTGCCACGTACATAGCCCATTTGGCTGGTAGGGCATCAAGAAGCTTGTTGTTCTTGTCAGTGTCCGAGTACTCAATGCCATGACTTTCAAGCTCTGTTATCAGATGATAGAACCTTGTGATAATATCATCTAACTGTTCATCCTTAAGAGCCTTGAAAATCGCAAACTGTTGGGTCAACAGCTCTGTACGCTTTCTACGTACCCGTGGATTACCCTCACACCTTTTCTGGAGAGATTCCCAAAGTTCTTTCGACGTCCTTTGAGTCCGAAATGTGTGCAAGATATCTTGAGGTAACGCCATACGGATAATGGAGAAAGCCTTGTTTTCAGCTTCAAATAGTTTCTTGTCATCCTCTTTCATCATCTGGTATGACAGAACCTTTTGACGGCCTTCAACCTCAGAAACTGGTGGAATGTACCCTTCATCAATGCACACCCACATGCGCATATCGTTGAATCGTACAAAATCCGTAAATCTGTCCTTCCACCAGTAATAATCCTCAACTTTCATCAGCTTTGGTGGTGCATTAGCCTTCCCAACTTCGTGATCCATTTCAAGGAATTTCTGAAGGTTTGACATCTTTTCTGAAACAAATTGAATTTAGACTTAATTAATTTAATTTGAAACTAATGTGGATTAACTCTTTCGAATCTAGATAGATTCGAATGTAATTAGATTCCAATTTATTTGGTATTAAATTCGATTAAGTATCTTAATTCAATTAGATTCGAAATTATGTCAGATTCGAACAATTCCTTAGATTCGAAGATATGTCAGATTCGAAGGACTCCTTAGACTCGAAGACCCTTAGAATCGAAGGCACAACAGAATCGAAATTCAGCAGAATCGAAGCACAGACTCGAAACAGTAACAAACTCGAAACAAACTCGAAACAATATAGACTCGAGATCCAATTCGAATGTAGTAACAGATTCGAAACACCACAGACTCGAAAGTGACTGAAATTGACTCGAGAGGAGCGTATTTTGGTTAGACTCGAAAATAAAGTAAAACCCTAATTACCCCTATAGATTCGAGCGCCGCAAACTCGAAAAACGGCTAACACTTTGATTTTTTGACGGTTTACAGATTAAATCACCATTTTTCAAACGAAAAATAATGATTTCGACCAAAAACGTGAAAAACCACAAAGTGTTTCCCGAATATGAATTTGCTAAGCTCAAAAACACGTTTTTGAGAGAAAAACCGTCCAACTAGCGTCAAGAAACCTAGAATGTATCTGATGAACACGAAGAACACCACGAACACTCCGTTGGCTCTGATACCACTTGTAAGGTCTACCACTGCAAGATCTATCTAGACGCGGATCCGTGAACGAGTGCGGAATCCTCGTTGACGGTTAGACGGACAACTCTCAACCAACGGAACACGGAGACTATTAGACGCTGAACGAACGACACACGAACGATCCTACGTACTAATTCTCTCCAAAACGGGACTCACCTAGCTGATAAACTCGAGATCGCCTATTGCTTAATTCCTCACGAATTCTGCCAAAGGTCTTCTAATCATTCGAGTCTATCCCTAATTATAGGCCCTGATTCGAGTCTGTTGTGGGCCAACCTCGAATCTGGCCTAAGGCCCATTCGAATCTGTCCATCTGACAGATTCGAATCTAACCTATTCGAATCTAAGGACTCATTCGAATCTATCACAGATTCGAATGTATCCTTTTATGCAATTCGAATCTAGCCTTTGACATATATAACTAAGTGTTTGAAACTTATGTTTTAACTTATACTTGAGTCAATCTTTGACCTTTATGTTTGAACTTCTTGTAATATGTTACATCAAGTTCAAACACACAATCAATAACAGACAAACGCATATTAAACATATATATCAAAATACTTGGTTAATACTCAGAATATCACCTAAACCAAAATGCAGATCGATTAGACTGCTATCGTCACACAGGGTGTACCAACAACCTGTTAAGCGGGTTGCAATTGCTGACGTGGATTTTATAAATCTATGATTTTTTTTTCGATTAAGTCCCCCAACTAAATTAGTTTGTCTTATAAATCCTTTAACTAAATTATTTTGTCTTATAAATCTCTCACCTAATTTTTTTTGCCACATAAATCCCTTATCTTGATAAAACTCATGTTATTTGTTGTTTTATCAATTTAAGTGATTGCTCAATTGACACTCACGTAACACATACATAGATGCAAAAAAAATAAAATAAAACAAAATGAAAAATCAAAACGATCATTTTTATTGTTTAAAGTTTAAGCGGGATGAACTAGTTAAATATATTTAAAATTGTGGTCTAGACAAACAGAGGATCGAAATAATCATTATTTATGTTATTATATCAAACCAACTTATGTTATCCAGAATAATGGACTTTTAAAAAATATATTATTTTCAAACAACCCTCGACGTCTTGAAAAATATTATTTTCAAACCAACTTATTTTGGTCTAGACAAACATGGCATGCTCTGTCATCGAAATAAACATTGTCGTTTTTAAAATTTTAAAAAAAAATTCGTTTTATTTTATCGAAAAATTGAAAGATTTAATTAGTTCGGGAACTTATAAGGAAAAAAAATGAAATGGGGACATAATCGGAAAAAATTTATACTTTGATGGTTTTTGCAAAATAGGTTTAAGCATGTTTACATGTTATAACAGGTTAACGGACCAAATTAAAAGATTTAAGCAGTTTGGGGACTTATCAAAATTAAAAAATGAAATGGGGACTTAATCGAAAATCTTTTATAGTTTGATGGTTTTTTGTATAATTTTCCCTCCTTTCTAATAGTCATAATAAACACAAATACATGTATTTAATTAATACCGGGATAGCAATATTTTAGATAATTTTTTATATCATTATTAGCTTATTAATAATAATAATAATAATAATAATAATAATAATAATAATAATAATAATAGTAGTAGTAGTAGTAATAATTCAAATAACTATATTAAATAGTAAAAAATAAATCAACTCTCTTAGAGACCATTATATTTTTAACCATATAAAAATGTCACTTATAAAATTTTATCCACAAGTCATGGAACCCAAATTTATATAGTAGTTTAGTTATTATTGAACTTAAAGTTAATAAAAAATTCTAATAAATATACATTTTAATGTTTTATTTACTAAATTTGAAAAGAACACGATCTCAAGTTCATTCAATTGTTATGGTGATCCGACTAGCACACATTTTAAATTTTATTAAAACTTAACATATATCATAATCAATGAAAGATTTTTTTAATGTTAATTACAGAATAAATGTTGTTATTATTTTGCATCAATGTAATGTTTATCCCTTTCAAATATAAGTAATGTACATTTGTTTCTTATCCCACGTTATACTTTGATCAATTTATAAAACATATTATTATTTTAATAATAATTATTAGTTTAAACGAAATTTTAAACAAGAAAATTAGTCATTATTACCACAAAAAAAAAAAAAAAAACCTTACAATAGCCTATTTTAGGGATGAGCAATTGGACCCAAAAAAAACCGGACCGGACCAAACCATTATTGATAAAATTGGTCACGGTTTCGGTTTCTTTAAAATCACTATTTTCAGTTTTCCGGGTTAGGTCCAACGGTTTTCGGTTTTTAACCCGGCCCAAATCGGAATATAAACTTTATGCTATCAATTTTAAAGTTTATGTTATATTGTTATTTTTTGTAGTCCACAAAGGAACAACGTTTTTAAATATTATTTCTAAATCATATAATATGTAATAGCTATTGAGTTCTTTCGTAAGTATATAATCATGTAGTAGTCTTTTAACGGTGTAAATATTGTTTTGTTATAATACTATAGAGATAAAATATAGAGAATTTGATAAAAGTGAGGTATGTTGGATCTTTTATTTTCTTCAAAAAAAATGTGATAAACTTGATAATTTCAAAAAGAGAAAAAGTTGATAAAGAAAGATAAACAAAACAAAAAAAAACATTTATAAAACTCGTACCGGTTCCAACCGGTCCGAGAACCGAAAAACCGGCCCGGACCAAACCCGTATTATAAACATTGGCCGGTTTTCGGGTTTCTTCTATCCCTAATTTTAGGTTTTTGATTTTTTTTTTTTGTCCGGACCAGTTTGGTCCATTTTGATCTAAATGCTCGTCCCTAGGCTATTTTGTTTCCTAATTCAATTTCTGTTTACTACAATAAATATCTATAGTGAAATTACTAATTTATAATAACAAATACATATAATGAGAGGTTCGTAAGATATATTTTTGAGTAAATTACAAAAATGGTCCTTGTGGTTTGGTCAAAATTATAGATTTGGTCACTGGTCTTTAAAAATTGCATAAATGGTCCCTGAAAACACTATTTACTTGCAAAAATGATCCCTCTTTCTCTTAACTTTTTTTAAATGACGGTTTTGCCCTTTTCTCAATAACAAATTTGGTCCCTCAACTATGTAATTTATTTTCAGTTTTAGTCCTTATCATAAATTTCTACATTTTGTTTAAATATTAAATGTTAACTTAAAATTTTCATTATTATTATTTATTGTTTAAAATATATTTATTTTATTATTAAATTTATCATTATTTTTACCTTTATATTTATTTAATTTACGTTATTTTTATATATCCAATTTATTAATTAAAGTTTTATTTATCTTATGTTTATTTGCAAAAATGTTTACACATTTTTATCTTTTATATGTTTGCATCTAAGTATAAATTATCTTAATATTTTTTTATTTAATTATAATCAATATGTTTCTATTTTTATTATGATTATTTTATTATATTTTGATTTAATTATGAAATATACAAACCAAAATGTATCTAACTAAACAAAGTATACAATCCAAAATGTATACATGCATCTCGTGAAATCAAAACATATAAATGTTTATGTTAAGTTTATATGGTTTATATATTTTACTTAAAAATTACAGTTAATTCAAATTGTATTAACGTTACAAAATATTTAAGATAGAAATGAATACATGTTAAGTTTATATATTTATTATTGAAAATAATAATTAAGTCGAAATATATTAACATAACAAAATGTTTAACTAAAAAAGAATAAACGTTAAGTTTATATATTTTTATTAGAAATTATAATTAAATCAAAATGTAGTCAGTAACGATATAGTTAAAACAAAATGAATAAAACACTAAAAATACTAAATTTCAAGTTAACATATTAATATAACAAAATATTAAAATAAAGATGAAAAAGATACTGAATTTGAATACAAACAAACAGAAAAAAGAAGATATTTAAATGAAAATGAATAAAACCTTAGTTTATATATTTTCTTAAAATATATAATTAAATCAAAGTATATAAATGTAATGAAATAGTTAGATAAAAACATATAAAATATAAAAATGTATCATAAATGAAACACAAGAAAATTAAATTTTTAAATAATTAAAGTGAATATATAAAGAAACATAAATAAAATATTGGGATAATTTTTAATAAATATAGAATAAATACATTTTAAAAAATAAAAATGCATAACTATTAAATAATAATTAATTTTTTAAATTAGCATTTTAAAATTTTAACAAAACTAAATATTAATAAAAAGGACTAAAACTGAAAATAAATGACATAGTTGAGAGACTAAAATTGTTATTGAAAAAAAAGGCAAAATCGTCATTTAAAAAAAAGTTAAGAGAGAGAGAGGGACAATTTCTGCAAGAAAATAGTGTTTTGAGGGACCATTTATGCAGTTTTTAAAGACCAGGGACCAAATTCATAATTTCAACCAAACCACGCAGACCATTTTTGTAATTTACTCCATATTTTTTATAATGTTGACGGTGATTTGACATAGCTAAATTCTGAATATTACAATACACTTTTTTCTCCTAATTAACTTCCGGCTTGCTACAATTAATATTTATAACAAAATTATTAATTTATACTAAAAGCAAACGGAAACAATAAACTTTTATTTTTTAAACAAATTAGTGACAAATAATGTAACATCCCGTTTCACACCTCGTACGTGGAATCATTTTATTGGATATTTAATTTAATGATATTGCTTGGGTCGAATAATATCTCGATTAGTGGATTTATACGTGACAGAATTGTGATATACGTGGCACCAGGTTATAATTTTAGTGCAATAATTATACTTATGAGATCACGAGATTAAATGGACTCCATTGATCTTAATATTGAAAATACGACATCAGGTCCAGATTATTGGGTATTGGGTTGCCATAAATAGAAAGTGTATATATATACGCTCGCTTTCAAACTCTTGTTGGCTTTCCTTGCAAAGACGACTGAGAAGATATCTGTGTCTGTGTAAGGCTTCGTTGGAACAGGAAAATGGAAGACAAAAACTTGTCAATTGTTGCTGTAAATTATTTTCAAGATCATCCTCATCATCTTTTTGTGTTCTTGAGCCAAGGAGGTAATAAACGCTTGAATTGATTAAGTTTGGTTATGTTTAAAATTTTGAAATCATGGGAATTGGCTAGTTAACCTGTGGGATAGAGTTATATGTAAATTTATGAGTTTATTTGTGCTGGAAATCGAGTTTGGAAGTGAATTTACCGCTGAAACAGCCATGAAAACGAAGCAGAGTATATTAGTTCGCCCGTGATCGCGGTCGCGATCCATGGAGCGTGGTCGTGATGAGCGTAGGGCGGTGTGGGTCGATTGTGGCCAGCAATTATGAACATGTCCGAGATCGTGAGCGCGACCGCGAAGGCCTGAGCGCGACCGCGAAGGAATTGAGTGCGGGCCACGATCCGCATAAGTGGGCCAGATTTCTATTTTGGTCTTTGAGACCCATTTGGGGTTACTTTTGGGGTCTGATTCAGTTATGGGGTCAGTGTGTGAGTCTGTCATGAGTATTAGTCGGCTTTAAATTAATATTTCGGGATCCGTTACATATATAAGGTCAAGCCTAAAGCGAATTGAGCCGAGATAGAGTTTAGAAGAGTTCAGTTGAGACAGATTTCCAGTGATCAAGTGAGTACACAAGTCTTTTCAACGACCGCTCTATTTTATGAGTCTTTGTGTTAATTGCGTGGTTGTGATGAGATGATTGAGACAGAGATGTGGTGCCTCATGTATGTATCTATTTACTTCCATTATATGTGATTTGTGTGTATCGACTAAGATCATTTCCAGAGTATCCGCAATGGGCGATCGCGCAGGCTGACTGTCCCTAACCAGTCATGAAGTATGGGACTGTATATATACGAAAGAGTTATTACCAGGTCACTCTTGTGCTTATTGAGTAGATAACCAATGTTGTGTGTAGTCTGTTTGCCGGGGAACGACATCCCTATTGAGTTGAGTTGTATATTGAGCTCTGAGAGTACACCAGAGATTAGAAGGCATAATTGAGTTATTTACATTGAGTTACATGCTATCATATGTGCTTTGTGTTATGCTATGTGTTTATTCTTCAGAGTCTAACCCTTATGTACTCACGAGCTTCCCAACTTACGTTTTCGAGTCTAACATGTATCAGGCAGTCAGAAGGGTGAACAATAGCAGTCGTAGCAGAAGTAGGAGTCAGGGTTACCTGGGGACCAGTGTATTGATTGTATTTGTCGATAGTGTATCTTGTGATTATGGAAAACAGCAACTTGTATAATCGTTTTGTATGCATATCAGTAGTCAGTTGTGACATGCCAATTTCTGTAGAGTTTGTTATCTGTATTAAACGCCTAATCTTACTGTCAAGATATTGTATCAAAGTTTTAAAATTATCAGTAACTTGTGTAATCCTCTAACATGCATATTGTGAGATAAATGCGATATTGTCAGGTTATGATATTATTATGTCGTTGCTTTTATATGAAATTGAGAGAGTGTTATAAATAAACAATTGGATTGAAGTGATAGGTTTGTACTTATTATTTTTTGACAATTAAAAAATTATGAAGCTTTTTGAACCAGAGGGACATAGGCTTTATGATAGAAAGTTTAATATTTTTTTGTTAACGCCAAAAGTGTATAATTTAAAAGGGTTTATTATGGAAAAAAAAAACTAACATGTTTTCATGATTTTTAGGAAAAAAAATTAACTTGAAAACTTTTTTGAAAAAAACATGGAGAGACGAAACGCAAAAACCGTGAAAACATTTTGGTTTTTTAACATAACTAACCCTTTTTAAAAATATGATATTATTATTTTTCAAACTTTATACATCAAATTGTAAACAATTGTATGGTATATGCTATCATTCAAATCTAATAACCCACTCAGTGAATAGAAAATTTAATATTTTTTTGTTAAAATAAAAAAATATTCAAACTCATTTTCGATAATTATAGTGGCTTTGATAAACACCAATTTTTAATAAGCACACAATATATAAATCTAATAAATAAAATAACAACTCGGTGCAACGCACGGATCATTTTGACTAGTTATTATTATATATAAAGAAAATGAGATACATTAATTGCATTAAATGAAAGAAAAAAACTGGTTACATACTTGCATAGACTTATAAAAAAATCAATAGAGTTCATTGAATGAAATTATAATTAAACATTGTTATTAATAAGTTTACCTACAACATTAGGTAAAATACACAATTTGGTAATACTTACAAGTTAATCGCATAAAATGTTAAGGAGCTACAGGTTAATTGTATTATACGATAAAGAAATTAGTTGATTCCATATACTGGTAAAAAGAGTAAAGATTGTTATATAAAAATACACTAATTAAGGGGTTGTTTGATAACGACTTATTTGGCTTAATCTAAAAAATCCGGCCAGTCCATTTGAAATAAGCTTTGTTTGATAATAACTTATTAAAATCAGAACTCAAATTCGGTCAGCCCAGTTAATAAGCCAAGAGACCCTATGTGTTCGCCATTCAGACAATTTATTTTCCAATATTACCACCTTTTATCTTTTCGAATAAAATTTCTCTAGTCAGCATTACTTAATCCAGACAGCTCTCTAAATCCAGACAGCACTTAATGGAAATTGTAATATTTCCAATGTTATAACATTTAATAAAACTAATTGTTTTACCAGCTTGAGTCAATTACAAAATGGTTCCTGTGGTTTGCATAAAACCTTGGATTCAGTCACTGTGGTTTCAATTTTGCATAAACGGTCCTTATTTGCATTGTTAACTTGCAGAAATGGTCCATTTGTCTCTATTTTTTTTTCCTAAATGACAATTATACCATTTTCATTAATAACAATTTTTTGGTTCCTTTCTGTTGGGAATAATATTGTATGTTTATGAATGTAAAAGTCTAGGGTTTGTTTTGTAATATCTCAATAGTTGTAAAAGTATATAAATAGAAATCCGGTACCGTAGACGAACATACTTTTGCACGGAAATTGTCCTAAATTGTACGGCTACGTGTTCCTTGGAATTAGTGCATTCAAGAACCGATTTGTAATTCTCTCATTGTGGAAATTAAATCATTCGGTTAGTTGTGTCTTATTGTGATCTTAATTGTTTGATTCATATTTGTGATTGTTAATATTGAAAGATCAATTGGTATCAGAGCCAAATACGGCTAAATTGGTTTGATTTTTGAATTTGAAATTTTTTTTATGAACACTGTTTTATCAGACTTTTTCCAAAATCAGAAAATCAATTTTGGTTTTTGATTGAGTGGATGAAATAAAGTGAAAATCTGATCGAAGGAGCGATTTTTAAAGACAAAAAGATTGATATAAGTTTCAAATTTTAACTCCAAACATACAGAAAGTAATTTGGATTTTATTGAGTTTTTGAAACGTTTGTGTTCTTCACGGTTTTTGTCTAATTTTGTGGTTTTGATCTGAAATTAGGCAAACTTTCTTTCTAAAAAGTGTTTCTGAGTTAAAACAGAACCTTCGATTTCAATTTGGGTTCAATTAGTGGATTTTTTGTTGAAAATTGTGAATTTAAACTTGGTTTTATGAATTTCTGTTAAAACTCGGGCAACATTAGATTCTTAATATCGACCGAGTTTTACATAGTGTTGATCGAGTTTGATCAGTGTATTAACCAAGTTTTATCAAAGAGTTGACCGAGTTTGATCACTCTTTGACCGAGTTTCATTACACTTTTTTCGAGTTTGATAAAACTTGGTTCGAGTTTGAATACTTATCATTAGAGTTTGATATCTCACTGTTCAAGTTTGATCTCAATTTCATCCGAGTTCCATCATTACTCCTTCAAGTTTGATCAGAAGTCTTCAAGTTCAAACATAATTCATTCAAGTTCATTCATTATTCATTCGAGTTTATTCAAAGTATCATTCGAGTTTCACACTTCATCATTCGAGTTTGATACTTCATCAATCAAGTTTGATTCTTCATTGATCGAGTTTGATCCTTTATTGATCAAGTTTAGTCCTTTATTGATCGAGTTTGATCCTGTATTGTTCGAGTTTGGTTACTCTTTCATTCGAGTTTGTCCATATACACTTTGAGTTTCATTCACTTGTTCTCAGTATTCAATCAGAAATCACTCATAATTCCATAACAAGATCTTGGAAGTTTAGTATCAACAATACACAATGTCAAAGGACGCACTAGCCATGGGTTCAGAGACCAAACTTCCAATTCTATACAGAGGAGAGTATGTTCAATGGAGGGAAAAGTTTCTAGAGTTTATAAGTTTGCATGATCTCTCTGAGAAGATGCTGATCTCACTGATAGATGGTCCAGCAAGATTCTTTGTTACAATCCCTGTAATACCAAATGGGAATCCTCCAATACCGGAAAGAACTGAGGAGGCTACAACTGCAAATCTGTCCGAAGCTTAGAAAAGAAGGAAGTTAGGAGATAAGACAGCCAGAAAACTCTTGTTAATCTCAATCCCAAATGATATATACATCAATCTGACAAACACAACCACGCCAAATCCATCTAGGATGAGGTGTGCAAACTGATGAGAGGGTCAGAAAAGCAGCTACCAACAGAGCAAGTAATAGCTTGATGACGTTTGAGAATTTTAGAGCAAGAGAAGAGGAATTATTAGAGAATACACACTTCATTGTTAACCTCGTTAGTGAGATGAAAAGAAATGGGGTTACAAAGTCTAACCTGGATATTAATGTCAAATTTCTGAGTGTTCTCAACCCTGAGTGGGACAAATACACCATGATAATCCAACGGACAAAGGAAATAGATGACATGGATTTTCACATGGTATTTGAGAACTTAAACAACTATCAGGAAGTTGTTTTAAAGAAGGTATCTGGAAAGAAGTAAGCTGAAAAAGCTACAGTTGATCCACTGGCTCTCCTAGCAGACAAAAAGTATAAGTACAAGTTGAAAAAGAAGAAGCGAGTGGTTATAAGCAGTTCTTCAGAATCTGAATCAACTGATTCGTCAGCAGACACGAAGAAATGAAGAAGCAGATGGCACTTCTGACAAAGGCATTTCAGAAGAAATTGTATCGCAAACCAACGAATAATAAGATGCGATACATGACTGGATTCAGAAAGTATGAGAAGAGAGAGAAATATGAAAAGTCTGGAGAAAGCAGTGGGAAAAAGTTTGAAAAGTATGAGAAGCCTGAGAAGTCTGCCAAGAAAGAAGACACGCAAAAATGTTACAACTGTGGTAAGCCAAGCCACTTCGCTAGGGAATGCAGACAGCCGGTAATCAAGAATTATGATTACTGTGCTCGGAAGGCTTTGTTGGCCAAACAAAAAGAAGCTGGAAAGGTATCGATGGTAGAGGATGACCACTGGCTCCAACTTTCTGAAGATGAGGATATTCTGGATGAGGATGCTCACATATGCCTGAAGTCAGAATTCTTTAATGAATCTGAGCAAAGTGAATCTGCTATGATTGCCGAGGATGAAGTCTGGGTTGGGTTGACAGATGATGAAGATGAAAACAAAGAGTATACCGATTCAAAATCTAAACTGAGAGAAGATGTGGCGTTAATGGCTACAGGAGGAGCTGAGTGTAGCAAAAACCAATAGGATGACGGGTCAGAATCAGATACTTCAGATCAATCAGAGACAAGAGGTATATTCTAATCCTGACTTCGATATAGATGACTCCTGTGAGCTTGAACAAAAACTAGGTCAAATGGCTTACATGCTGAAACGATTTGAAAAATCTTTAAAAGCCGAGAAAAAGAATGTCCATTCTTTGGAAAACAAATTAAGACGTGAACATGCTTTAGTTTTAGAGTTTTCCAAAGATACGACATTCGCGTTAAAATCAGTTTCTAATTTGGAAGAAAAATACAATGATCTTCAACTTGAGCACAAAAAGCAAAGTAACAATATTTCTGACTTAACTGAAAAACTGAAATCAGCTGAATTAGAATCTGTAAATTTTTCTGTAAAATATAACTCTATCTTTGCTAAAAGAACGAAACAATATGAGAAAATCACATCCTTAGAAGATGAGTTTCTCAAAAGAGGTTAAACAGATCAGACATTCCATTTGAATCAACCAAAAGACACCGATTTTTATAATTCAAAATCTGGTATTGGTTGTGAAAATCCTAAGTATCTAACGAAAGCAATTTCGTGCTCACCAACTTTATATGATACTAGATACATGAATTTAGAATTAAAAATGGTGTTAAAAGCATCAGATGAAGTAGAATCAGGTGAAGATCTGAAAAGGTTGAGAGAAGATAAAATGCAAAGTAATCTGGATTATAACATTCTGAATGAAAGTTATAAAAATCCACCAAAACCAGAAGAGTATATTAAGACATATTCTGATAAAGATTTGTCTGAAATATAACTTTTACTCAAAAGCCATATATTCCAAACTCAATTCTTGGGAAGATTTATTCTGATCTTGAATTGAAAATTAAAACTTTTGAAGGTGAAAAAGTCAAGCTTCAGGTTGTTATTCAACATTTAGAGATGAAACTTAAACAACAGCCTGAACCCAAATCTCAACCGGATCAGACAACTTCAATCAAACCTGAGTCTATTAATTCTGAAAAGGAGTTTGAATAGTATATGAACTCTGAATTCAATTCTTTGGAAGAAATGTTTGTCAAAATTGATGAATTTATAAAACCTCTTCATGACAAACAAACTGATAAAACTGAAGGACCAGTAAGTAATTTGAAAAGAATACCTACAAATCCTAAGGTTGAATCAGATTAATCACCTGTTTTACAACGAAAGGAGCAAAAGTTTCTTTTGTTACTCCTAAATTTGAAAAAGGTGAATCGTCTTCTTCAAAGGTAACAAATGCAAAGAGATCAGATTCTTCTAAAGGTAAGAAATTTTTACAGATAAAGCTGATTCTAAATCGACTAATTCTTGTTGTTCTGTTATGTTAGATAATACTATGAAACGATCTTCGAAGCAAGTGTGGCGAAAGAAACAAGTAGAAAAGAAAAAGACAAGTTTTAGAAAAGAATGGAGAATTAAGACAAAAGTATTATAGATAGGTTTAGTTTAGCAAAGAAATTTGTCTGTAATAATTCAAATATTAAACATTGTTCAAAATATTCTCGTGCTGAACTGTTGTCTTTTTATTCTGTTATATGTCATTCTTTGAATGATAGATCGTTGTATAATTCTATTGTGTATGTATGGGTAGAAAAGAACAAGGTTCCCAATTTTAGACAGAAACGGGATCTAAAGAAACAAGTTTCGAAAGAAAGTTCCTAAAAGAACTGTACAAAAATGGATACCCAAAAAGACTATCAAAAAGTAGGTTCCCAAAGTAAAGACTGTATCTGTTTATCTACCTGATGTAACACCACATGATTTACCGAAATCAAAAGTACCCAACTATAAGTGGGTACCTCACTGTTTGCTTCGTCTTGTAGGTAAATCATGTGTGGTACCTTTACTCTGGATGTTCCAAGCACATGACCGAACAGTGAGACACCCTCACGAATTTTGTGGATAAATTCTGTGGGACGGTCAGATTCAACAATGATCAGTTCTGTCCGATTAGAGGCTATGGAAGTCTGGAATACGATAAGATCACCATTCAAAATGTGTTTATGTAGATGGTCTTTGCCACAATTTGTTCAGTATTGGCCAACTGTGCAACAAAGGGTTGGAAGTCAACTTTAAGACAAATAGATGTAGCATCAGATCTGGGGAAGAGAAGGAAATCCTAGCTGGAACTAGGAAGACTAATTTGTACTCCATAGACTTAGCAAACATAAATCTGAAAAAGGATGCCTGTCTACTGTCAAAGTCATCTTCAAAGGAATCCTGGTAGTGGCATCGCCGTCTTTCCCATCTAAACTTCAAAGAGCTGACTAACCTTGCAAAAGGAGGTTTAGTAAAAGGTCTTTCGACTCTCCGATTTCAAAAGGAGCAGTTGTGTGCAGCCTGTGAGAAAGGGAAAATGGTGAGGGCTTCACACAAGTCAAAAGTTGAACATTCTTCAACTAGGCCTTTAGAGCTACTTCATATGGATCTCTGCGGGCCAATGAGAGTACAAAGTCAAGTTGATGATTACTCAAGATATACAAGGGTGTTCTTCCTGAGATCCAAGTCTGAAGCTACTGAGATTATAATTGACTTCATACGCAAAATACAAGTCAAGTTGCAGCTTTCTGTCCAGACCATTAGATCTGATAATGGTACAGAATTTAAGAACAAGTCCTTAGAGACATTTCTTGGTTCTGTTGGAATATCACATCAATTTTCGGCTGCTCGTACCCCTCAACAAAACAGTGTAGTTGAATGACGAAATCGTACACTTGTTGAATCTACAAGTACGATGCTAGCATATTCGAATCTGTCGCTGTTCCTCTGGGCTGAAGTCGTGGCTACTACGTGTTTCACTCAAAATAGATCGATCATAAATAAAAGATTCGGAAAAATGCCATATGAGTTGATCAACAAACGAGTTCCTAATATCAAATTTTTCCATGTCTTTGGTTGCAGGTGTTGTATTCTAAATGATAAAGACAACTTGGGAAAATCCAATCAGAAAGCTGATAAAGGAATTTTTATCGGATACTCAAAAGAATCAGTAGCGTTCCGAGTCTACAACAAACGCACAAAGACCATCAACGAAAGCGTAAACATCAAATTTGATGAGGGCATCATCATGGCTCCTGGACATGCCAGTTCAGGACCCGAGTCTCAACCGCAGACTTCTGTGAAGTCAAATGAGCTGAAAGATTATATGAATGATCTTAATACATTGTTTGAAAATTTTTATGATGACTACTTTAATAAGACCAAAACTGATATTCCTATTTTGGTTCCTGACAGGGTTGAAGATCCTGTAGTAGTCACAGATCATTCACATCCACCTATTTCTGAAGATACTGGAGATGTTTCGACAACTGATGTACATTATCCATCTGAAAGTCTACGACAATCTCAAGCTCCAGAATCTCATGATACTCCCTTGAATACTCAAAACTCTGAATCCCCTACTTCAGTTGATATTCCAACAACATCGGAATCTATCCCCCGTCTACCCTACCTGGATTTGAATCCCAATCAAGACCAACTCCAACCTTATCCTCATTCTTTCAAATGGACAAGGGATCACCAACCTGAAAACATCATTGGAGACCCCTCTGCTTCTGTACAAAACCAGAGAGCTACTATTAATGAATGCCTCTTCTCAAACTTTTTGAGTAAGATAGAACCCAAAACGGTGAAGGAAGCTCTTCAGGATGCCGATTGGGTAGCGATGCAAGAGGAGCTCAATCAATTTGAGAGGTTGAGAGTCTGGCGGTTGGTGGTAAGACCGAAAGACAAATCTATTATTGGCACGAAGTGGATTTTCAAGAACAAGAAAGATGAACATGGTATCATCATTCGCAACAAATAAAGACTCATGGCCAAAGGATATAGTCAGCAGCAGGGAATAGACTACGACGAGACATTTTTCCCCGTTTCCCGAATAGAGACTATTAGGATGTTTTTAGCATTTGCCGCTCATAAGAATTTTACTGTGTATCAAATGGATGTAAAAATTGCATTTTTGAATGGGGAGTTAAATGATGAGTATATACATATCAGCTCGAAGGATTTACAGATCCTTCGAAGCCTGATCATGTATATATTTTAGATAAGTCACTGTACGGCCTTAAACAAGCACCACGAGCTTGGTATGATGCCGTATCATTTTATCTCTTAAAATGTGGCTTTTAACAAAGGTGCAGTGAACACTACCCTATTCATTAAACGTCAGGGTACAGATATCATAGTAATACAAATATATGTAGATGATATAATTTTTGGGTCTACAAATACTGAAAATTTTGTAAAAAAGTTCGCATTCTTAATGTCCCAGAAATTTGAGATGAGCTTGATGGGTGAAATCATTTTTTTCTTGGGGCTACAAGTTAAACAACTGAGTGATGGAACTTTCACCAATCAGTCAAAATATATTCAAGACATGTTGAAGAAATTTAACATGGTCAATAGTACCCCAATGAAAACACCCATGGCTCATGATTCTAAATCAAAACTCGATGAGCACATTTCAGGGAAACTTTTTGATGTAACTCATTGTAGGTCCCGAAAGGTTACCCAAGTATATAGCCTTAAGCTGTAGAGGGGGGGGGGGGGGTTGAATACAACAATTTAAAAACTACACACAATTTTCTCAATGTTTGTATGTATTATCAACAAATGTTAATTACAAACGAGCTTGAATGCGGAAAGGTTCAAGCTGAGATGACAGATACAACAGTATGTTTAACTAGCCTAAGACAGACTTAAACTAGTTACAATGAATACACTCACTAAGAATCACTCACTGTGTTTACAAGACTCTGAGGAACAACTTGAACAAGAACAGCTTAGACACTGAGTACTGTTTTATTCAAGCAGACTTGCATGCATGAAAGACTTACTTTGAATGCACGTTCACTCTTGGTTTCAGCACTTAGCTTTTTGGCTTAATCTTTCAATCCTTGGAAGTTTCTTTTTATACTCACTCAGAGGATCTAAGTGAAGCTTCTTCATTGGACGGAATGAAAAAGGTAAAGTCTTGTTGAAAAGACAACATAACCTTTTCTGCACATTCTGAAAAGCAGACTTGTCTTCATGTGGGCAGAACTTTTATCTTTTCATTTTGTCTACTGTTGCATTGCCTTTAACTAAATAAGGAATGTCAACTTTGTGTTTTTCTTCCTTTGTAAAGGCCTATTTTGATATAAGAAAAAGGTCTGTCACCCTTTTTCAAATATCCTTTTGTCTTCATGTAACAGAACAGCTTGGGCAGGCTGAGCAATTCTGATTTCCACTTTGTCTTCGACTTTGTAAACTGATCTTGAAGTCAAAAACATTACATGAGGACTTGGAAACATATTCCATAAAGTGTTTAACCTGTTCACAAAGAACAAAACACTTGTAAACTACCCAAGCTGCTCACTAGTGTAAGCAGCGTAGACAGTTTTTGTCCAGCCTGTTCAGCAGACTGAACAGCTTGAGCAAAACTGCCTTTGTTGCAACGCATGCAACACATAGAACAGCTTCAGGCTGATATTGCAAATCATTTTCAGGTTTCAATAAGGCATATAACAGGCCTTAATTTCAACCTTCAAAAGCATCAACAGGTTTGATTAATAATCTCCCCCTCAGATGCAGAACAGGTTTGACTGAGGCCTTTTTGTGCCTAACAATCTCCCCCTATTTGCAATAACCAGTCTAAGCTGGCCTTATCAAAAGTCAGTATATATTTTTACAGTACATTTGTTGAAATAAAATTACAACATCAACATAAAGTAAAAGATCAGTTTATATATACACTGATTTTTTATTACATTAGAACAACACATGTTCTTACAAAAGTCAACTGATGTACTTATGTATATTACAACTAATGCAAAAGAGAAAATTACAACATATGTAAATAAAGTACAACTAATGTACATCAGATTTTGGACTGTTTTTGATGGGAGCAGATAATGGTAAGCCTGTCCAACTGATGGACAGCTTCCATTCTTCACCTACCCAGATGGTAGATGGACTTCATTACACTGGAGGGGGACCTTCAAACATCTTCTCAAGTTCCTCTCTGGTATCCTCAATTTCTTCAATCTCACTTCTTATGATCATAAACTTGGGATCTTCAAGTTCACCTCTCTCATAATAGCCTCTGAGCTGATCCCAGATAGCTGCTCTCCACTTGCTTGACTGCCTGAATGAAACTGCAAGTCTGAAGGCTACAAGCTGTCTCAGATCCACCTTGTATAGATCTGATGCTCTCTGAAAGCATTTCTTCTGAGTTAGGGGATCCACAAAGAACGCCCCCAGCTCAGGCTCTTCAATGATCTTGCCATCTTCAAACTCTATTCCACTAGGCAGGCTATGATCAACTCCTTTCATTTCAATAGCATAGTCACCTTGTTCTATCAAAATGAGGAGTTGTTCCATCTCAGTGTCCTTCCTTGTCCTCCTGGCCTTTATTTTTGGTTGTGTCACATAGACACCTTCACTAACTTCTTTGAAGATCAGGCCAAGATTCTTTACTCTCTCCATCAGCTTCTTGACATATGCTCTGACAGTCTTAGCAGTTTCTGATTTAGACTCACTCAGAGCAACTGCCAGCTCAATCCATTCTCTGTACCCCATTTGTGCAACGTCAGTGTAGTCATATGTTTCTAGTTCTGGGCTTGCTGCACCCATTCTTGTTATTTTCAACTTCCACTGACTGCCTTTTCTTGATATGGGCACAGCTTTGACAATTGCTTCCTTGGCAAGCCTTCTATCAGCAACATCTTGAAATTTTCTTCTTGCCAGGTTGTCAAAGTGAAACTGAGCTCTAGCAAAGGGCACTGAAGTTTTGGCCACTGAGACCAGGGCACCCTTTTCTTTTTCTGCTTCATTCTCTTCTGCTGATCCCTTAGCAGCTTCCAATATTTTCTTTTGCACAACCAGAGAGGACATTTTAACTTTCCTTGCCTCTTGAAGTGCAAAAGACTTAGCAGCTTTGGCAGATTCTTCTTCTTTCCTTAGAGCTTCCAAGGCTTGAAGCTGTTCTTCTCTAAACTCAAAGTATTTATGCATAGGAAAACCCATTTCTTTGGCCCTGGCTTTGTGAAATTGAATCTCTACTGCTTTCTGTTGTTGGGGATCAGTTGCTGCCTTTTCTTTTCCTTTAGCTGCTATAGTGACAGCAGCTTCAGGACTTTCCTCCTCCTCTTCTTCTTCTTCTAAAATCAGATGCCTCCTTCTGCTGCTTGGCCTGCCCTCAGGAATAGATTCCTACCCCTTAGACTCAGCAGGGTTTGGAGTTTCAGCCTGAGTAGGCTGAGCAGTTTGGGAAGCACCTTCCATTGAACCTGTTGCAGATGGTCCTGCTGGTTGACCAGTGAGTATTGCAGGTACTGATTTCTCCTTAGGAGAAGAAGTTTTGTCCCCCTTAGACTGAGTCTTCGAGGCAGATGACTTCTCCCCCTTTGAAGAAGATGTACCAGCACCTTCAACACCTGGTCTGCCTGAAGACACAAAGTCATCAGGCTTGCCAGCAGTTTTGGCAGCAGGCCTGGGGCCAACGAGGCTATTCACTAAGAATGCCAAGTTGTCCTTCACCTCTGCAAGTTGGGAAAGACAGGTTTGAAGAGAAGAGGATTGGGTATCAGCAAGGGAGGTCATCTTAACAATGTTTTCCCTATTAGAAGCTGTGAACAGCAAACTTTGAAGCTGTGCAAGATGGAGTTCAAGAGAATCTTGCACATCAGCAAGGTTTGATGACACAGAATTGGATAGGGAGCCAATAAGTGTGTTCAAGCTGGCCAGAGTGGCAGGAAGTGTAGAATTGCAAAAAGTGAGGAGAGATGACAGCTGTTGAGAAATAGCTGTCATTGAGGACACAGAGTCCTGTTGTAGTGAAAGAATTGAGGAGAGGGAGGTAGACACAGTTTGCAGCTGTGCAGTGAGAGCAAGCAGCTGTGGAGAATTATCAGTTTGTGGAGTGGCAGGGAAGGAATCTTTGAACAAATCAAAGAACCCTTAAGCTGTTGAGACACAGAGTCTGAGATAACAGAGGGTAGAGAAGACATAGAGGTTTCTAAAGAACTAACTTTGTTGGTCAGCAGAGAAAGCTGATCATTCAAAGGCAGGTCTTTAGGAGAGGGAGGTGTATGGGTGGACTGTTTAGATTGGGTTGATGGAGAAGAAGATGATGAGGCTGGTGTATGAGGATGTGATGGAGAGGGAAGAGGAACATTTGAAAGAAGCTCCATAGCCTGGGCAAAAGTAATGTGGCCCAGCTTGGAGGGGTCAAAGGGTTCCTCAGCAGCGGCTGTAGCTGCATCATCAGGAGAAGGGGTTGATGTGGGGGGCCTTTCAGATGCTGCTTGTGTTACAACACCTTCATGAAGGCCAGTGGGTGATCCCTCTGCAGTGCCTTGGTGTAAAAGCACCTCATCATGGGGAGATGGGATATGCATTTCAACATCAGCAGTGGTGAAACCTGCTGATGGAGTTTGCATAGGAGCAGCCTCACCAAAGGGATGGTATGATCCATGAGGTTCATCAGCTTGGGTTGTTGGTCCCTCAGCAGCTGTTTGGTGTAGAGCAGTTGTATCATGGGGAGCAGAAGTTTGAGGCTGAGCTGCTGATTGGTCTATGTCAGCAGTGTGGGCACCTCGTGCAGACTCAGGGTGTAAAGAAGTTTGGAGTGGGGACAGTGTGGACACAGTGTGGAGTGGAGAGGACTCCTGTCTTTCAATACCCTCAGCCTGTTGGGAGGCTGGAATAGTTGAGGTGGTTATCTCCTTTTGTACAACTGGTTCCTATTGGGAGGAACCAGAGGGTTTAGGCTGACTCTGGGTGGACTCAGGTTGGAGTGAAGCAGGCTCCAATTGTGCTGAACCTTCTCCTAAAATAGGAGAGGCAGCAGGGGTGGCTACTCTTACAACTGAACCCTGTTGAGAGGGAATAGAGGAGCTGGTTGTTTGGGCTAATTTTCTTTTGCGGTGGTATAGGATGGATGAAGTGGGTGATTGAGGAGAGGGGAGAGGATCTGTTTGGACAGGGTGTGAGACTGGGTCAGGAACAGTTGGGTTGGCCTGTTCCATGGTCTCAGGTGCCACAGAGGCACCAGCCACAAAGGCTTCAGGGTCAACAGATGACCCAGGACGAGGAGTCTGCTCCCCCTCAGCCATAGAGGCTAAGGGAGCAGACTCAGACTGAGCTGTGTTTGGCCTTCTTTTGCACAGGCCCAGCTTCAGTGATGTCCAAGGACCTTTTAACAAGCTTGGCCCTTGCTTTGGATTTTCTTTTGGGAGCAGCTTCTGGATCCACCCTCACAGCAGAGGGTCCTTCCACCAATCCTAACAACCTCCTCATTGGTGTTGATAGAGGAGGTTCATTTGGAAGAACAGCAGTATAGAAAACTCTATTCCCTATTACAGGGAAGGCAGCAGTATGAAGTAGGGGCTGGGAGTTATACAGATGCTCACCACAAATGTGTCTGAATATGAGGCTCAGAAACCTTGGGTATCGAACATCAGCTGGTCTTGTCTCCTGCTGCACCAGGTTCCTCAAATTCAGAAAGATCCACTTCGCCATGTCCATTGTAGTCCCATCCACCAGCTGTAGGACTATTGGGATTTCATCACGACTAACAGGAAGATTTAGGTAGGAGACAGATCCTTCCTGAACAGTGTAGCACCAACTTTGGGTTCTGTTACACCACAGAAGCGTAGCAGATTGCCCATTTGTTCATTCTCAGGCTGAGGCATGTCATATGAATCAGCAACGGGCAGATGAAGAACTTTCCTGAGAAGATCAATAGTGATCTCAATGGTCTGAGTCCCATTGAGAATAGTCCCTTTGATAACTTTGGTGTTGGGGTTGTAGGAACAAGTATACCAAAACTCATACACCATCTCCTGGTACAGGACACCAGGAGAAGAAGTCATGGCATAGTTCAACGGATGAACTTTCAAAAACTCCACCATTTGGTCATAACCTTTCCCCACATAGTTTTTGGGGATTGTGAGGTTTGCAATGTAGTTAGTGGGTTTGAGGGTTAGCATTGTGGTGACTGATGAATGTTTCTGCACATCATCACCAACAAATACTGGTAGGAAGGGGTTGTTTCTGGGAGCCATTTTGAGAGTATTGAGAGTAGCAGAAGCACAAGACACTTAGTCGATTTTTAGGGTTTTGGAGATTTATGATAGTAGTGAGGAAGACGAAGATGAAACAGTATGAGGTATTTATAGGATTTGAATGTGAGAGAGTATGAGAGAGAAACATTTGGGCGGTTTGATATGAAAAAGTCGTTAACGGAAAATGGAACGGTTGTCCATGTCAGACCGTTTGTCAGACCACTTGAGCTCTTTTTAATCACTAACACACGTAACCCACATTATCCGCAGTAATTAAGTTAAATAAAAACAGAAATTAAGTAACTTAATTTTGAAGAAAGGTAATCAAAAACTATTGGTCTAAGCTGTTGGTCAAACCTGTGATGAGCAGGGTCATCTCAAGCTGTTCATTCTTCAAGATGTTCCTTCAACCTGTTCAGCCATGTAGGAACAGGTTGTGTCCAATAGCTGATCAGGTTACAAGACAATGTCTTGTAAATCAGTGTGAGGGAATGAGCAGAGTGAAGAATGGACCATCAGAGCAGGTTGGACGAGTAAACTGTTTTTGTTCAGCCTGGTGTATGTTCAAGCTGTTCAAGGATTTCAGAAAAATGGCTAAGTACAGAACATGCATAGCCTGTTCTATCTAAGCTGTTTTGAGAAACTTGAGCAGAGCGAAACATACAAAGTCTTAGACCTTTAAGGACACTTAGTCACTTTTGTTTAACATGCCCAGCTTGCTGACAAGGTAATTAAACCTGGTTTCATCAAGAGGTTTGGTGAAAATGTCTGCAAGCTGTTCATTTGTGGAAACAAAACTTACCTCCACATTACCTTTCTGAATGTGATCCCTGATGAAGTGATGTCTGACTTCAATATGCTTTGTTCTTGAATGAAATACTGGATTGTTGGAGATTGCTATGGCAATTGTGTTGTCACACAGAATAGGAGTTTTCCTATACACAAGCCCATAGTCTTCAAGCTGATGCTGCATCCACAGAATCTGCCCACAGCAGCTTCCAGCAGCAATATACTCGGCTTCAGCAGTAGAAGTAGACACTGAGTTCTGCTTCTTGCTACACCAACTTATCAACTTTCCACCAAGGAGTTGACATCCACCTATTGTGCTTTTCCTATCTAGCCTGCAGCCTGCAAAATCAGAATCTGAATAACCTGTTAGTTCAAGACTTGAGTCTTTGGGATACCAAAGACCCAAACCTGATGTGCCCTTCAGGTATCTGAAGATTCTTTTAACAACAGCTAGATGAGATTCCTTTGGATCAGCTTGGAACCAAGCACACAAACAGGTGGCAAACATAATATCAAGTCTACTAGCAGTTAAGTATAGCAAGCTCCCAATCATACCTCTGTAAGCTATTACTGAAACAGCTTTGCCACTGGCATCAGCATCCAATTTTACATGGGTTGCCATTGTGGTTTTAATAGGAGAACTTTGATCAAATTTAAACTTTTTCAATAGATCTAAAGTATACTTTCTTTGATTTATGAAAATTCCAGTTGAGGTTTGTTTAACCTGTAATCCTAAAATGAAAGTAAGTTCTCCCATCATACTCATTTCATATTTGGATTTCATGAGTAATGAAAAATTCTTACATAACTGCTCATTGGTAGAACCAAATATTATATCATCCACATAAATTTGAACAAGCATGATATCAGATTTCACCTTCTTTATGAACAGTGTGGTATCCACTTTACCTCTGGAATACCCATTGCTCATAAGGAATTCAGTAAGAGTGTCATACCAGGCTCTAGGGGCTTGTTTGAGACCATAGAGTGCTTTGTCCAACTTATAGACAAAACCTGGATGTTGTTCATTTTCAAAACCTGGAGGCTGCTTGACATAAACTTCTTCTTGCAGCTTCCCATTCAAAAATGCACTCTTCACATCCATCTGAAATACCTTAATGCTCTTATGGGCAGCGTAGGCTAGATACAAACGAATTGCTTCTAGCCTGGCCACAGGAGCAAATGTTTCATCATAGTCAATTCCTTCCTCCTGTCTATAACCCTGAGCAACCAGTCTTGCCTTATTTCTAATGACATGACCTTGCTCATCCATTTTATTCCTGAAAACCCATTTAGTGCCAATTATAGTTTTACCTTTAGGAGCAGGGACCAGCTTCCATACATTGTCTCTCAAACTGATTGAGTTCTTCTTGCATGGAAGTGATCCAATTGGCATCTTTTAGTGCTTCATCCACTTTCTTTGGCTCCATTAGTGAAACAAAACTAGAGAACGTACAGAAGTTCCCTAAGCTGTCCCACCTTGTTTGTACACCTTTGTTGATGTCACCAATTATTTGTTCATTGGGGTGACATCTGATCCACTTAGGATCATTTTTCAATGAGGATTCTCCTGAGTTATCAGCAGCTTCAGCAGGTCCTGTTGAACAGCTCTCAAGATTTTCAGACATACTGTTGTCTTGAGCCTGTTCACTTATTGAACATGACTGACCACTGTTGAACATATCAGCAGAGGAACTAGGAAAATCAGCATTGATAGGTTCAGGACATGCAGTTGTGATTAAGTCAGTACACTTATTCACACAGGGTGTATTGACATAATCATCATCATGCCCATCATGATTAGCAGGTTTCACACTTGGTGTAGTGGAAGCTTTTGTGTCCTCTTCATTGTTTGAATGCATAAGATCATCAAAGTTTAGTTCTCCTGGAACTGATTCAGCAACAACTTTGGTGGAAGCATTCTTGGACTCTTCAAAGGTGACATTGATAGATTCATCTATCACCTTTCTTTTGTTGTTGTACACTCTGTAGGCTTTGGAGATAGCAGAGTAGCCAACAAACACACCTTCATCAGCTTTTGGTTCAAACTTTGCTAGTTGGTCCCTTTGATTCAGAATGAAGCAGGGACTACCAAACACATGGAAGTAACTGACATTTGACTTCCTCCCTTTGAGCAGCTCATAGGGGGTCTTGTTGAACCTTTTTACCACTAAGGATCTGTTTTAGGTGAAGCAGACAGTGTTAACAGCTTCAGCCCAAAATGATGAAGGTAAACCAGATGCACACAACATGGTTCTAGCAGCTTCAATGAGAGTTCTGTTTCTCCTTTCAGCAACTCCATTTTGTTGTGGAGTTTTTACAGCTGAAAAGTTTTGAATGATTCCTTTCTCTTCACAGAAGTCCTCAAGAGTACTGTTTCTGAATTCAGTACCATGATCACTTCTAAGCTGCTTCACTTGGGCAGAGTTCAGCATTTCCATCTTTTTCACAAATCTAATAATTTCTCTAGCAGCCTCTCCTTTTCTCTTCAAGAAGATAACCCATGTGTACCTGGAGAACTCATCAACCATTACTAGAGTATATCTTCTTCCTCCTAGACTTGGGACATTAACAGGTCCAAACAAGTCCATATGGATTAAGAAGAGAGGAGTATCAATAGAAAAATTATGTTTGGACTTAAATGATGATTTCCTCTACTTGCCTTTCTCACAAGCTGTGCATAGTTTATCCTTAACAAAGGTCATAGAAGGCAAACCTGTCACCAACTCTTTCTTACAGAGTTTGTTGATGTTCTTGAAGTTCAGGTGTGACGGCCTTTTGTGCCATAACCAGTTTAAGTCTGCATTTGTTCTTGTGAGAAAACAGGTTTCAGTTGTGGGATCAGCAGATTGCATGTCCACAACATATACACCTTTCTTTCGTTGAGCACACAGCACAACTTTGCCTTGGGGATCCAATATGTAACCCAGGTGCTCATCAAAGTTAACCTTATAGCCAACATCACACAGTTGACTTATGCTAACAAGGTTATATTTTAGTCCAACCACATAGGCTACTGTAACAACCCAACTTTTAGCCCAAGTTAAATATCTGATTATCGATCCAATAATGTAATTTTATTACATTACTTTGAATTATAATTTAATTAAGTTATGAAATATTTAATTGAATTATATAATATTATGAATTATGATTTATTAATTATTAAGATAAGTAAATAAAAGATATATAAGTTACCAAAATACTAGTGGGTTAAGTAGCAAACGTAAATAGCTGAAGTATATAAACGGAATATAGAAACATAAAATCAGATTTCTCTCTCTCTCTAGACTCTCTCTCTAGATTTTTCTCTCTCTCCTTTCTCTCTCTTCATCCGGTTCTCAAAGAATTCATCAAGAATTCAAAGAATTGTTCCATAAATTGAAGATTGAAGGCATGTGGGAGTTACATCAATCATCAAACAACAAGAAACTACAAAGAAATCAAGGTAATAACCCTTTTAAAATTCGAAATCTTATATGATTGATTCGGTTTTAGTGAGAAACCGAAACTTAGGAATTTTAGCATGAAATTTTATGTTGCATGTTCAAAATTTCAGTATATAATCATGAATTTAAGTTAATAAAAGTCATAGAAATAGAAATCATGTGTTGGATTGTCCAAATAAGCAAGAAAATGGAATTTTTGATAAAAATTGTGTTCTTGACAAAATATGCTTCTTTTGGACGATCTTGATCAAATTAAGGTGTTAATGATAAGGAAAATAGTATAAAATCAACCAAATAATGATAATATAACATTATACTAAGTTGCATGTTGATAAAAAAGAACTTTTGGGAATTTTTATGAAAAATCCGTAAGTATAAAAGATGAATATCAAGAACAATTTCTGGAAAATTATGAAGACATGGGATCCGAATTCGGATGAGACCGAATTCAGATGAAGCCCCATTTCGAAGATATACTTTGGACAAAATATTTAAATTCGGATGAGGTGCCTAATTCGGATTCAGCACCATTTCGGATGAAGTACCATTCCGGACGGAAGGATGTCCGAACTCGGATGACCCGAGTTCGGATGGTGCCATTTCGGACAATGCTAGTTCGGATGAACCATTTCGGACCAAATTTGGATAATGCCATTTCGGATAATCTGGAACCGAATCCGGATGATCCGAATTCGGATGATCCGAATTCGTATGGTCCTAATCCGGATGTGATTTTTATAATTCAAAATATATACAACAGATTTCCTAATATAAATATGAATGATCAGATTTCAGAAATGTAACTTTATAAGACTTTGAGATTATTACTGACAAAGAATAGAAAGATTCTGATAAGATTTAAGAGATTGATGATAATATGATCAAAATATAAGATTTTGATATCAAAGACCAACGAATGAATCTTGAGCATAAATGATGAACACTGAATATATATTATTCAGATGATATAAGAGCTAATAAATATCAGAAATGATATTAATAACAGATTGAGCAACGAGCAAAATGTCGAGCAACTGAAAGTCTGATATAAATCAGATAGTGGTTCTATCCACTACAGATTGTGAGCAACAGAGCCAGAACCAGAAACTAAAAGAGCACAAATAGCCAGTAACTGTGAGTTGTAGATTTCATTTTAACTGCATATTATGTGAATTGAGACTTTTGTTGCATGATTCTGATTTATTGATATTCTGATCTTGAGCTTATTGAAATATTGTCATAGTATATTTACTATGATTTGTTGAGCTGAGTATTTCTTCTTCTAGATTCGATTCTTTGACGAGTCACTTGATTGTTAAGCTTAACACCATCACTATTGCTCAGTGTTGGGTTAATGTTAGGCTTATGATGTGCTGATTTACGTGATGAAAGCACAGAGGGTAGCTAGAGCTGAGCATTCCGATGATATCCATATAGAGCTTTTACTGGTAGCTAGCCCAGTACGTGGCTGATCCCCACTAATGATGCGTGTGTATGGATTTATCATCATCCGAGCATTCCTTATGAATTTGTCTAAAAGTCTCAAGAGCAACAACAGTTTTATAACTGGGAGCTGAGCAAAAGTCGCGCATCAAAAGAGCATTAATTGGCCAATGACCCTTCGAGATTGAGCTGTGCATGAGCCTAGTGCAGTGCATATAGAGCTGAGCCGTGCATGAGCCGAGTGCAGTGCATGTGCTTCCGCGTTCATAATTGCATGTTAAATGTGAAATTCTACATTCTCACTAAGCAATTAAGCTTACCCCGTTGTTGCATTATTTTTCAGGTAAAGGCAAAGGATTGGCTGGACCTAGTACATAGGTCAGGAATCTGAAAGAGCCTGAAGTGCATTAGAACCTGTTTCGACATCTTGGTATTTGGATGATAATAGAGCTTTGGGTTTCGGGTTTAGTTTATATTATGTGATTTGGTGTAATAGTCTAGATGATTGTACTTTGCTACTTAAATTCTGTCTCTGTTTGTAATTAACTTTATTTCCGCAATTGTTAATTTTATCTTAGTTTCCTGATTGATATTGCATTGCTAATGGGACCTAGACTTGAGACCTTTGAGAAATCAGAGGGTCTCACAGGATGGTATCAGAGCAATAGTTTGAGTGAATCATTGTATTACGTGTAATACATGATCTCAAACTTGTGCAATGCTATAGTATCAATCATGACAGGATGGCTTGAACTAAGATAGGTTTCAGAGACTAGTAGGACGGGGCATGAAAGGGTACAATGTGCTAGGCTAATGATCTAAATGTTTAGTGATTTGAATTTCAGAGCTATGTCAGGAGAAGGTGGACCATCAGGTGGCATGACCCCAGAGCAAGTCCTGGAAATGATGCAACAACTAATAACCCAGAATAATGAGCAACAAAACAAGTTTATGCTAGAACAAATTGAATCAATAAAGAAAACTGAAAAGAGAAATAAACATAAAAAGAAGCAAACTGAACAGTCAAGCGAATCTGATTCTGATGATGAGCACGTCAATAAACGAGCTGTGCAGCCAAAAGGCTGTAGATTTAAAGACTTCAAAGCGAGTGGTGCTATGATGTTTGAAGGCACAGTAGATCCAATACAAGCGTTAGATTGGATAAGTCATACTGAAGAGATCTTCAGTATCTCAGAATGTCTGGACAACAATAGAGTTAAGTTTGCTACAGCACTGTTCGTTGGAGCTGCTAGAGCCTGGTGGAAAACACAAAGAAGCATCTATGGTGAGGAAACAATTACGACATTGGATTGGGAGCAGTTCTTGGAGATGTTCAACGCCAAATACTGTCCAACAGATAAACAAGACGAACTCGAGATGCAGTTGATGCAATTGAAACAAGGAACTAAGACCGTTGATGAATACGAGCATGAGTTCTCGAGACTTTGCGGCTACTCGTCATATCAAGTAGCAACGGAAGAGCGTAAGATAAACCGATTCAGACTGGGTCTGAATCCAACATATAGAAGACAAATGAGCAGCATCAAGTTTACGACGTATCTCAGCATAGTGGAAGCAGCAAGGATGGTGGAGCGAGAATTCACAGATTCGAGTTATGAACCCGTTATGATGGCTATAAGTCCTACATGTCCATCTCCACCTAAGAAACAGAAATCCAGTAGATTCTTCGGTTCATCAAAGTCCAGTCAGCAGCAGTCACAAGCGTCCTCTACACCTCAGAAGACTAGAGTTTATTCCATACAGTCAGGAGCGCGACCGTGTAAACGCTGTAACAAATTTCATAACGGACGCTGCAACCCTATAGATGTGACCTGTTACACTTGTAACCGGATTGGACATGGAAGCGATGAGTGCCCAGAAAGAAACAATGTATGCTACAACTGTGGTG
Organism: Centrapalus pauciflorus; assembly: GCA_020465985.1. NCBI lineage: Eukaryota > Viridiplantae > Streptophyta > Magnoliopsida > Asterales > Asteraceae > Centrapalus > Centrapalus pauciflorus. The sequence continues at coordinate 83,181 of JAANYP010004944.1, read as the reverse complement.
AGCGTGGACATTATGCCAAACATTGCCCAAATACACGCGTGCTTATTAATCAGGAACAACCAGTTGACAGAGCAATCCAACAGGGTACTACAATGATGCCAACAGCTAAGGCGCGAGCTTTCCACATAACTGCTGAAGATACAGAGGAGACACCAGAGACGCCAAAAGACCTCAATGGTAACTAATAATAAATTTCTTATATGCTAAAATGATTTAATTCTGTTACCATATGAATTTCAATTCCAACATAAGTAGTGAGTTAACTGTACAACCCTGTCATCGATAGTGAATAATGCGGATGACATATGGGTCGTATCAGTTGAAGTTACGATATAAATACATTTCCAATAAGAAATAATACCTATAGACAATATAGGTATTATAATCTGAATCATGTATGATTCAAAAGCTCTAAGAAATCAAAATATAATCCAAAACACAAGCTACTTCGTAAATCCTTGTAATTTGAAAGATTATAGCGTGTCTTATAATGAGACAGGGGTAGAAGTAGTTGATCTAATAAATATTAATGAGAAAAGTATTTGAATCAAATTGTTACACACCGAATGACAATTTGAATTGAAATCAAAGAAGTCAGAGACACAAAGCAAGAGTAATAAAGAAATAGATTGAGAACTTTGTTAAGCCAAGCGATTAGCCATGAATGGCTAATGAAAAGCCGTCAGAAGCCAAAATAAATGTAAGAATGGATTCTCACTATGTCGATGCGTGACTAGTGAGATATCTAATATGGAATTCCTATTCCATCTAACTGCATATAAAATAAAAAGCTTCTACCAAAAAGAGTGAAATGATCTTAAATTCAGAGATTCATCAATGAGAAGTCAAAACATAAGTCTATACATATAATTAAACAGAATCAAAGATTATTGTTTTGTCGAAGCCTCTTGACCGAATTGCACAGTGAAACAATAGAGGAAGGCGATGACGATAAAGTAGAAGATGAGTTAAATGGTCGTGGAGACGGTTTTAGAACACTGGTAACTCGAGATCTGACTTCAATAATAGAATCTGCCGTCATGTCTAATGAATCACACCGAGAAAGCCAAAGTAAATTATTGATTTCTATCAACTTGTTCCTTAGAATTCGATTCCGTAAAATATTTGTTTTCTATATTGTTAATTTTATCTTAGTTTCCTGATTGATATTGCATTGCTAATGGGACCTAGACTTGAGACCTTTGAGAAATCAGAGGGTCTCACTGGATTCCTAAGTATGGTTCAATCCGTAGCACTCTTCTATCCGAAGCTCATCAGTCCAAGTTATCTATTCATCCTGGCAGCTCAAAGATGTATTTTGATCTGAAAGCTGATTATTGGTGGCCAGGAATGAAGAAAGACATCGGAAAATGTGTTGAAAGCTGCAAAGTATGTCAGATGGTTAAGGCAGAACACCAGAAACCCTTCGGGGATATGCAACCACTGCCAGTTCCTGAATGGAAGTGGGAGCATATAACAATGGACTTCATTACGAAGCTGCCAAAGACCAAAAGACAACACGACTCTATCTGGGTAGTCGTTGATCGTTTAACGAAATCAGCACATTTCATTCCAATGAAAGAAACTTATTCTCTGGATAGATTGGCACAGTTGTACATCACAGAAATTATTTCTCGTCACGGTGTGCCAAAGTCTATTGTATCTGATCGTGATAGTCGTTTCACATCCAGATTCTGGCAAGCACTACAAGAAGGGATGGGTACTCGGATTTCTATGAGTACTGCTTATCATCCAAATGCAGATGGCCAGAGTGAGCGTACTATTCTAACTCTCGAAGATATGCTTCGTGCCTGCATTCTTGATTTAGGTGGTAACTGGGATGACCACTTACCGTTGGTCGAATTCTCTTACAACAACAGTTATCATTCTACAATCAAGATGGCTCCTTTTGAAGCTTTGTACGGAAGAAAATGCAGAACTCCTACCTGTTGGCGCGAAACAGGTGAATTGCCAATAGCAGGACCTGCCCTTCTACAGTTGACTCACGAGAAGATTCAACTTGTTCGAAGAAATATTCTTGAAGCTCAAAGCAGGCAGAAGTCATATTATGACAATCGGCATAGATCCATCAGTTTTGCAGTTAACGATTGGGTGATGTTAAAAGTATCCCCAATGAAGAATGTGGTACGGTTCATTAAAAGAAACAAGCTAGCTCCGAGATTTATCGGACCGTTCAAGATCATTGAAAAGATTGGAAATCAGTCTTATCGTCTTGATCTACCAGCGGACTTAGCTGGAATACACCCTGTATTCCATGTTAGTCATTTGAGAAAAAGCTTAGCTGACGAAAGAGAAGTACAGATACCACACGTTAACCTGCAGATAGATGAAAAGCTTCGAGTGGTTGAAGAACCAGAACGTATTTTGAACTCGAAGACTAAGAAACTTAGAAATAAAGATATACAGATGGTGCTCATCCAGTTGAAACACCACAAAGGTTCGCATCAGTCTTGGGAATCTGAAGATGTTATGAAAGCAACTTATCCCAGTCTATTCGAACATAGCTAACTTCGGGGACGAAGTTTGTGCGTGGTGGAGCCCATTCTGTAACAACCTAATTTTTGGTTCAGCTTTACTTATTTGATTTTTGAGGTTAATAATGTAATTTTTATTACATTATTTGTTTTGTAATATTATTTTAAGTAATGAAATTATTATTTAAGATAATAATAATATTATGATATGAATTATTAAAAATTATTAAAATAAAGAGATATAAAAATACAAAAGTTTAGTGGGTTAAATACACAAATAAATAAATGAAATATATATACTAGATTAATGATCATTAAATCATCATTTAATAGAAATCACTCTCTCTCTCTCTAATCTCTCTCTACCTCACGGCAACCTCACAAAATTATCAAGAAAATCCATAAATTTGAAATCAATTGAGGAATTAAAGACAAGAGAAGGTTATAAAGATCATCAAACATCATCAATCGACAACAACTCAAGGTAAAATTTATTTATATTCTTGAAATCTTATGGGTTTGGTTCGGTTTCATAAGAAACCGAATTAATGATTCGTGATTTAACAAAAATATGTATTGCATGTGTATGTAATTGTTAGATAATTATGTATTGAAGTAAATAAATGTGATAGAAAACAAGAACATTTTCTGGGAAATTTCTAAGTCCTGAGATCCGAATTCGGTTGATACCGAATTCGGATGATGCACCACTTCGGACTCCTAATTCGTATAAGATGCTTATTCCTGATCTTATGTATTTTCTAAATGATCCTAATTCGGACCCAATATCCTACTTCGGATAATTTCTATTTCGGTTAAAAACCTAATTCGGATAATGATATTTCGGATGTATCATATCCGAATTCGGATAAAGGTATGGTCCGAAATTCAGTATCTATTTCGGATAGACAATTCGGGTGTTCAATTCGGTTAAATCCGAATCCGGATGACATTTCAGATTGGTCCGAATCCGGATGCCAGATCCGGATTTGTCCGAATCCGGATGGTCCGAATCCGGATGATCCGAAATTGGATATCCTATTTTGATATTTTTACAAAATTAAAGAAAAATGAATCAAATGATTAACAGAGTTATCAGTTATCAGAATCAGATAAAATAAAGAGAAAGACATGAAATTGATATGATTTGACAATAATAATTCTGGACAGGTTCAGTTGATATCTGAACATTGACACAAAGAATTTAAAGACTAAAATGATGATGATAAAGATGATGAAATTGACATGATATTATCATGAATGAATTTGAACAGGTTCAGTATATTCTGAACAAAGATTTAAAGACTTAAAGACTTGAAAGCGGGTCTCTGATTTGAAAAGAATTGACAGATTACAGATTGACAAAATCCTGAGATAACTCAGGTGGCAGATTCATATATCTGTTTGACCAAGACCCAGACCTGTGAGTTATAGATATTCAGATTGAACATGCATAGATCCGGTTGAGATATATTGTTGCTGATAGATTTATTGATATTCACTTTATCAGCTGGAATGAGACCTGTGCACACCATGGATGGGTGTTGCCCAGTGGATCATAATAGCTATTTGATTATCTTTTCATATTGCATTTAATATTGCTTCAGACTTTGCTTTATGATTCATTGCTATCATGACTTCTAAGACATATGCTTACATCTTTGATCAGACATTTGATAGATTGATTCAGCTTGACTAGCCCTTATGGTCTATTGTTCTAGACCTGGCTATTTCACCAGTTCTTATGAACTTGGTAATGACCTCTGATGTTCCGCCATATTGACTTACTGGTAGCTAGCCCAGTATGTGGCTGATCCCCACGATTTAAGCGTGAGTGTGGCTTGAACATCATCCGATTCTATGATTCTATATCTCAATCATGAGGGCTGTAGCGGCAGCCAAGACATATCACGCTAAGACTAATGACTCCGCTTGACACGCATGTTGATATTGAAAATCTATAAACTCACTAAGCGTTGCTTACAGATGTTGCATTAATATTTTACAGGAAAAGCCAAAGGAAAATCACCTGCAGGACCTAGTACTTAGGTCATTCAAGATTCAAGTTTTGAAGATTTTCTAGACCACTACTCAACAAATCTTTCTGGTACTGATTGGAAGACAACAATTGTGGTGGTTCTGGGTAGATTTGATGTAATGTATGATATTATGATTAGATTAGATGTTACCCTTTTATAACTTTATTTTGAAATATGTAAACTTAATCCTAATCTTGTATGTACATGTAATTTTATTATTCCGCAATTTAATTACCCTATCTTAGTATGGTTGATATCGTATTGCTATTTGTGGGACCTAGACTCTGAGGACTGACCCGGAAGGGGAGGTCTTCACAGGATGGTATCAGAGCACTAGTTTGAGTGAATCAAGTATTACGTGAGTATACTTGGTCTCAAACTGAAGCAATACATATGTATCAATCATTTAGGTGGTTTGAACTGAGATAGGATGTACAGACTGATAGGATGGGAAAAGGGTACATAGATCTAAGTCTATAAACTGATAGTTGACTTATCTTAATTTTCAGTAGAAGATGTCAGGATCAGGATCAGGTGATATTCCCAGCAACATGAATCCACAACAAATGTTTGAAATGATGCAACAACTCTTAGCCCAACACTCAGAACAACAGAACAAAATAATGCAAGAACAGTTTCAGGCCAGAGATGAGGCCGAAGCTAAAAGACGTGAAGAAAAGAAAAATAAGAGAAAAGAAAAGCAAGTCCAGACTAATGAATCTGATTCTGATAACTCTACCCCAGAAACGCAAACTGCTCAGCCAAAAGGCTGCAAGTTTAAGGATTTTAAAGCTAGCGGTGCATTGAATTTTGAAGGAACAGTGAATCCAATTCAGGCGATGGATTGGATTAGTCATACCGAAGAGATCTTTAGAATCTCTGACTGCTTAGACTCGAAGAAAGTGAGTTATGCGTCTGCACTATTTGTGGGAGCTGCCCGTGCATGGTGGAAAACTCAGCGAAGTATCTATGGTGAGGAGGTGATTCTGACTTTAGAATGGGAGCAGTTTCTTGATATGTTCAATGCGAAGTACTGTCCGATCGACCAACAAGATAAAATGGAAGTACAACTGATGCAGCTGACTCAGGGAACGAAGACAGTCGACGAATACGAGCACGAGTTTTCGCGATTATGCGGTTACTCCTCATACCAAGTAGCTACCGAGGAAAGAAAGATGAATAGATTTCGTGTAGGACTCAATCCTAGATACAGACATCCGATGAGCGCGATTAAATACAAGAGTTACTTGGAAATGGTAGAAGCGGCTAGACAAATCGAGCGAGGTTATTTAGAATACGGCGATCAGCTCTATGCTCCGTCTACTAACCCGATGAATCCGTCTCCTCCAAAGAAACAGCGATTTGGCAGATTCTTTAGGCCGAATAAGTCTCAGTCCCAACAATCTCAGCATAGTTCACAACAGAAAGCACAAGCTTACTCCCTCACGAATGAACCACGATTCTGCAAGCGATGCAGAAAGTCACACATGGGGTTGTGCAATCCAGAAGATGTTACTTGCTTTGCGTGTAATATGATCGGTCACAGCAGTGAGGAATGTCCACAGCAGGGACGAGGATGTGCGAAGTGTGGTAAGAGAGGACACTTCATGTACCAGTGTCGAAGCGGATCACGTTATCAGTCTCAATCATCAGCAGGAGGTTCTACGGGGAAAAGTTCTGCTGCAACGCCGACTGCACGGACTCGAGCTTTCCAAATCACAGCCGAGGAAGCAAAAGAAACACCTGATGTAGTTACGGGTATGTTTTTACTTAACTCGATTCCGGCTCGTGTATTATTTGATTCTGGCGCAAGTCGTTCTTTCATATCAACCTCTTTTGCACGACAATTATGTAAGATTCCATCAAAGCTTCCCGTGATACTAGACATTGAGACAGCCAGTAACAATTTCGTTATGGCTGCATCCGTTTATCCAAACTGCACACTACTTGTTGATAATATCGTATTTAATCTCGACCTCATCCCGATTCCGTTAAAAGAGTTTGATGTCATCATCGGCATGGATTGGCTAATGAACAACGAAGCTACAATTATCTGCAACCGGCGAATCATTAGAATCAAGTCTTCAAACGGCCGAGTATTAGAGATCAAGGGCGAGAAGCGGAAAGGTGCACATTGTTTCATATCTGTTGAAAAAGCGCATAAGTACTTATCTAAGGGTCATGAATCCTACGTATGCTATGTCTCATCTGAATCTATCTCTGAAGCCCAAAAGAAATCATTATCTGATATTCCTATCGTCTGTGAGTTCCCAGACGTATTTCCCGATGACATTTCGGGAGTGCCACCGGAACGTCAAGTCGAGTTCAGTATTGACTTGGTTCCTGGTGCGGCTCCTATCGCAAAAGCTCCTTACAGACTTGCACCTGCGGAAATGCAGGAAATGTCAAAACAGCTGCAAGAGCTGTTGGAAAAAGGTTTTATTCGACCAAGTTCGTCTCCATGGGGTGCACCAGTCTTATTTGTCAAAAAGAAAGACGGAACCTTCCGTATGTGCATCGACTACCGCGAGTTGAACAAAGTCACCATAAAGAATAAATATCCTTTGCCCAGGATTGATGATCTGTTTGATGAACTGCAAGGAGCTAGTTATTTCTCAAAGATAGATCTCCGTTCTGGGTATCATCAACTGAAAGTAAGAAATGAGGATATTCCGAAGACAGCCTTCCGTACAAGATACGGTCATTACGAATTTCTCGTGATGCCGTTCGGCTTAACAAATGCACCAGCGGCATTCATGGATCTCATGAATCGTGTGTGCAGACCAATGTTGGATAAATCAGTTATCGTGTTCATAGACGATATTCTGATTTACTCCAAAACGGAGGCTGATCATTCCGTTCATCTGCGGCAATTGCTAGAGTTATTAAGAAAAGAAAGACTCTACGCAAAGTTTTCTAAATGTGAATTTTGGCTCAGACAGATCCAGTTCCTTGGCCATGTTGTTTCTGGCGAAGGAATTTCCGTTGATCCTTCGAAAGTCGAGGCCGTTCAGAAATGGCAAACGCCTCGTAATGCCTCAGAAATCCGAAGTTTCCTTGGATTGGCCGGTTATTATCGGCGATTCATAAAGGATTTCTCGAAGATTGCTGTATCTCTAACGATGCTAACACGAAAGAATACTCCTTTCGTTTGGACCGATAAACAGCAAGAGGCATTTGACATTCTGAAACAGAAACTTATTCAAGCGCCGATCCTAGCCTTGCCAGAAGGCAATGACGATTTCGTTGTTTACAGCGATGCATCTGGTACTGGCTTGGGATGTGTTCTTATGCAAAGGGGAAAAGTAATTGCCTACGCATCAAGGCAATTAAAAGACTATGAGAAAAGTGCACCAACTCATGATCTTGAATTGGCTGCTGTTACCTTTGCACTGAAGATCTGGCGTCACTATCTATATGGGACTCGGTGTCAGCTCTACACCGATCATAAGAGTCTCAAATACCTTTTCACTCAAAAAGATCTGAACATGAAACAACGTCGATCCTTGGAGCTTATCAAGGATTATGATTGCGAGATCCTATATCATCCCGGCAAAGCAAATGTTGTCGCGGATGCGTTGAGTAGAAAAGTATATCCAGAAAAGTGCTGTTATGCCCTAACTCCAGTTATATTCTCTTCTGATCTTATTGAAAACATCAAAGTTGCTCAAGCCGAGGCACTGAAAGAAGAGAATATTAATTCTGAAAATCTTAAAGGGCAGTTACAATTTCTAACTCTGAATCATTTGGGACCTAGACTCTGAGGACTGACCCGGAAGGGGAGGTCTTCACAGGATGGTATCAGAGCAATAGTTTGAGTGAATCATTGTATTACGTGTAATACATGATCTCAAACTTGTGCAATGCTATAGTATCAATCATGACAGGATGGCTTGAACTAAGATAGGTTTCAGAGACTAGTAGGACGGGTCTTCACAACAAGTCTGCACAAATCAGAAATAAGTTAAACGATTGATGGTGATAACAACATCAATAAAAGATGTACTTCTTAAAGTACAGATATCAGATTCCCAAAAGCTCTACAGCAAGTTCCAAAGGAAAATGAAAGAGAAATATGAGCTAACTGAGATAGATTGAGCTGCAAGCTGAATTGAATGAGATATAAGGTTAAATCTCAAAAATCCATAGCAAATGAAAATTTTGCAATAATAAAGATGAGAGATTTAAAAGCCATAACTGGCTCAAGATCAAGCAAAAGAAAGATATGAGCTAATTATTACAATAAGATGCTAGCTGAATAGATTATTGCGTAAAGCATAAAGCTCATATATGAAGAGTATGAATAAAAAGTCAGAATTCCTAAAGTGATCAAGCAATGAAATAATGAATCAAATATGAACTCTGAAAAGAGAAATTTAAGTTCTTGTACATGTGAATCTCAAAGAAATAAAAAGATATCAAATACAGATGGTGCTCATTCAGTGGAAACACCACAGAGATTCGCATCAGCCTTGGGAAATCAAGAGATATCATAAAAGCTATCTGCCCAAGTCTGGTCGAACATATCTAACTTCGGGGACGAAGTTTGTGCGTGGTGGAGCCCATTCTGTAACAACCCAACTTTTAGCCCAAGTTAAATATCTGATTACCGATCCAATAATGTAATTTTATTACATTACTTTGAATTATAATTTAATTAAGTTATGAAATATTTAATTGAATTATATAATATTATGAATTATGATTTATTAATTATTAAGATAAGTAAATAAAAGATATATAAGTTACGAAAATACTAGTGGGTTAAGTAGCAAACGTAAATAGCTGAAGTATATAAACGGAATATAGAAACATAAAATCAGATTTCTCTCTCTCTCTAGACTCTCTCTCTAGATTTTTCTCTCTCTCCTTTCTCTCTCTTCATCCGGTTCTCAAAGAATTCATCAAGAATTCAAAGAATTGTTCCATAAATTGAAGATTGAAGGCATGTGGGAGTTACATCAATCATCAAACAACAAGAAACTACAAAGAAATCAAGGTAATAACCCTTTTAAAATTCGAAATCTTATATGATTGATTCGGTTTTAGTGAGAAACCGAAACTTAGGAATTTTAGCATGAAATTTTATGTTGCATGTTCAAAATTTCAGTATATAATCATGAATTTAAGTTAATAAAAGTCATAGAAACAGAAATCATGTGTTGGATTGTCCAAATAAGCAAGAAAATGGAATTTTTGATAAAAATTGTGTTCTTGACAAAATATGCTTCTTTTGGACGATCTTGATCAAATTAAGGTGTTAATGATAAGGAAAATAGTATAAAATCAACCAAATAATGATAATATAACATTATACTAAGTTGCATGTTGATAAAAAGGACTTTTGGGAATTTTTATGAAAAATCCGTAAGTATAAAAGATGAATATCAAGAACAATTTCTGGAAAATTATGAAGACATGGGATCCGAATTCGGATGAGACCGAATTCGGATGAAGCCCCATTTCGAAGCTATACTTTGGACAAAATATTTAAATTCGGATGAGGTGCCTAATTCGGATTCAGCACCATTTCGGATGAAGTACCATTCCGGACGGAAGGATGTCCGAACTCGGATGACCCGAGTTCGGATGGTGCCATTTCGGACAATGCTAGTTCGGATGAACCATTTCGGACCAAATTTGGATAATGCCATTTCGGATAATCTGGAACCGAATCCGGATGATCCGAATTCGGATGATCCGAATTCGTATGGTCCTAATCCGGATGTGATTTTTATAATTCAAAATATATACAACAGATTTCCTAATATAAATATGAATGATCAGATTTCAGAAATGTAACTTTATAAGACTTTGAGATTATTACTGACAAAGAATAGAAAGATTCTGATAAGATTTAAGAGATTGATGATAATATGATCAAAATATAAGATTTTGATATCAAAGACCAACGAATGAATCTTGAGCATAAATGATGAACACTGAATATATATTATTCAGATGATATAAGAGCTAATAAATATCAGAAATGATATTAATAACAGATTGAGCAACGAGCAAAATGTCGAGCATCTGAAAGTCTGATATAAATCAGATAGTGGTTCTATCCACTACAGATTGTGAGCAACAGAGCCAGAGCCAGAAACTAAAAGAGCACAAATAGCCAGTAACTGTGAGTTGTAGATTTCATTTTAACTGCATATTATGTGAATTGAGACTTTTGTTGCATGATTCTGATTTATTGATATTCTGATCTTGAGCTTATTGAAATATTGTCATAGTATATTTACTATGATTTGTTGAGCTGAGTATTTCTTCTTCTAGATTCGATTCTTTGACGAGTCACTTGATTGTTAAGCTTAACACCATCACTATTGCTCAGTGTTGGGTTAATGTTAGGCTTATGATGTGCTGATTTACGTGATGAAAGCACAGAGGGTAGCTAGAGCTGAGCATTCCGATGATATCCATATAGAGCTTTTACTGGTAGCTAGCCCAGTACGTGGCTGATCCCCACTAATGATGCGTGTGTATGGATTTATCATCATCCGAGCATTCCTTATGAATTTGTCTAAAAGTCTCAAGAGCAACAACAGTTTTATAACTGGGAGCTGAGCAAAAGTCGCGCATCAAAAGAGCATTAATTGGCCAATGACCCTTCGAGATTGAGCTGTGCATGAGCCTAGTGCAGTGCATATAGAGCTGAGCCGTGCATGAGCCGAGTGCAGTGCATGTGCTTCCGCGTTCATAATTGCATGTTAAATGTGAAATTCTACATTCTCACTAAGCAATTAAGCTTACCCCGTTGTTGCATTATTTTTCAGGTAAAGGCAAAGGATTGGCTGGACCTAGTACATATGTCAGGAATCTGAAAGAGCCTGAAGTGCATTAGAACCTGTTTCGACATCTTGGTATTTGGATGATAATAGAGCTTTGGGTTTCGGGTTTAGTTTATATTATGTGATTTGGTGTAATAGTCTAGATGATTGTACTTTGCTACTTAAATTCTGTCTCTGTTTGTAATTAACTTTATTTCCGCAATTGTTAATTTTATCTTAGTTTCCTGATTGATATTGCATTGCTAATAGGACCTAGACTTGAGACCTTTGAGAAATCAGAGGGTCTCACAGCTACTCTTTTGAACACTGCAACACCAGCTTTAAGAGTTCCATATCCCTTAGTGGATCCCTGTACATTGTCACCAAATGTGACTTTTGGCCCTTTTCAGGCCTGAGATCACTCAGCAGGTTCTTACAACCTGTCATGTGCCCTGAGCAGCCACTGTCCAAGTACCAAACCTGGGATAGTTGTTTTTCCTGCAGAGTGACAAGAAGAATATTAGTCACTTTTACGGGAACTCATCACTGAGATGAGTTCTCCTACTTCATCAACATTTGTAGATGGACTTGTGATATCAACACTAATATTTCTATTTGAATGGTATCAGTTTGGATACCACTCTCATTGACTGAGATGTTTCCAACACTGTTTGTGTTAGCAGTGAGGGAACCATCAGAGTCAGCAGGCCTCATGTCCTCAGTTTCAGGACAGTCTTTGGCCAGATGTGTCTTCATTCCACATTTATAACATTTTCTTCTTTTAGCATTTTTGGAAGAAGACCTTTCACACATTCTGAGTTATTTCTGTTGATTTCATCAGCAGTTTAGCAAACTTATTACTTTTTGATTAATCAACCGCTTGAGTGGAAAGTTCAGTGGTCACAGCTTTGCATGTCTCTTCTTTCCTCTTTTTAGGAGGACAAATGTCAAAGATAGGAAGCTTAATTGGTTTTTGAACTTCCACAGGTTTAGGAAACCTATTCCCATCTCTCTCAGGCTGAGCAATGACTTTCCCTTTGCTCAACCTGAGATGTGATTGATGTTGCCTATCAACATAATCATTATTTCTGGTTTTGAAAGATTTATTTTTATTTAAAACTAGTTTACCACTATGATTAGAAAACTTATTTGAAATCACAGCATGTTTGCCTTCAGCCTGAGACTTACTCTTGTTAAAGGCAGACTGCTTACCTTTTGAAAACTTATTTTCAAAATGTTCAGCATTAAAAGGATTAGTATGTCTTTTTACATCAGCTTTAGACCCAAAGCCTGTTCTGTTAACAGGTTTGGTGTCCACAGCTGCAGTTTGGACATGCTTTCCTTTCTTTTGCTTGTGTGAATCAGCAGAGCACTTAGCAAGCTTATTTGATGGAAAACTTATTTCATCAGCAGCTTTTGAGCTAGGTTCACACGAGCTGTCAGTGTTTTGAGGCCTGACAAACCTGTTTGTTGAGATTAATTTACCATTCACTTTTTGAATAAAAGTGTTTGGAAGCTCACCAAGAGTAGACAAGTCTTCTTTTAAATTATTAACCTCAACAATGGAAGCTGCTGTGTCAAGATCCCCTCCAAGATAGGCTTAGATTTGTGCAGGAATCTGCTGACTTATGCAGTGGCTGTCTTTTTGTGCAGATTGGCACCAAGAGTCAACTATCTTTTGAAGCTTAGCATGTTTTATATCTGTTTCTCTCTTTTCTTCCAGTAAAATGGAATTGATGTGTTTTAATTCATCAAGCTCAGTTTCCAACTTATGGAAGCTGTCCAGTTTACTAGATTTTGTTTCAATATCAGTTTTAAGTTTAGAGATTTCAGATAATAAAACAGCATGCTTCTCAACAGCAGCTTTCAGGTCAACAAGCATATATTCAAACATTTTAACTTTTTCTTCAGAACTGTAATCCATAAAATTTTGTACCTTATACATCATTGTAGGGTTCCAGTTCTCCAAGCTGCTAAAAGCTTCAGCTTTAGCCAGATCCTGTTTGAGGTTGCTTGTTGATGGGACATCAGTGTTGGCCATCAGACAGTTATTGTCTTCTTCATCAGATGATGAATCAGACTCCTCCCAGTCACAAGTCTCTGCCATAAGTCCCTTTTGCCGGTTGGAAACCACTGAGTTTTCCAACTTTCTTAGCTTAGCCATAGCCATAAGATACTTAGCCCTATAGCCATCATCCCTGTTTGTCTTGTGTAGTTGGGATGACTGACCAACAGCTTTTGTCACACAGTCAGCTGCTATATGGCCGGTTTTGCCACATTAGAAGCACTCAGCTTTGGTCTTGTCAAATGCTTTCTTTTTTACAGCATTTGAACTTCCTTGCAGCATATTCCTTCCAAACCTTTTCTTGTTGAACCTTTTGACAAGCATGGCTATCATTTGCTCATCATCCAGTTCAGCAATATCTGCATTGTCTTCCTTATCAGACATTTCCTCCTTATCATCAGCCTGTTGATCAGGTTGAGTGAACACATCACTCACTTGATTTACAGGTTGTCTCACACTGGCCACAAAGGCTGCACCTTTCTTAGATATTTCCAAGGCATTTCTCTTCCGTTGCCTTGACTGCTCATCATTCAGTAAGGATCCATATAAGTTAACAAGATCCATACTTCTGATGGTACCTGAATTCCTTAAAATTGTAGAAAAATAATTCCATTCTTCAAGCAGAACATCTAAGAACTTGTTTACCAGAGTCAAGCTGTCCTTGGTGATCCCAACAGCTTTGAGATCATTTACAAGAGCAGTAAACCTGGTGTAGGTTTCAGTGAGAGTCTCCTTTGGTTTTGCAAAGAAGAGTTCATACTGTCTAACAAGATTATTAATCATGTTGTCAAGTGTGATTGTGGGTCCATCATAGACAGTACACAAAGTATCCCACATCTCCTTTGCAGTCTTCATCTTCTCAACCTGTTTGAACACATCATCAGGTAGAGAGATTACCAGATTGTTTCTGGCTTTTGCATCAAGAGCCACCAGTCTTTTGTCTTCATCAGACCATTGAGCTTTTGCTTTCTCAAATGTTCTGATTTCAGGAGCAGTTCCTTCAACAGCAGGAGTTATAGTTGTAACAGAGGTTGGTACATAGGGACCCTCCATTACAATCTCTGGTAGTTGCACATCTAGATTCTCTAAGTAGAGCATCATTCTGCACTTCCAACTAGAAAAGTTCTGATGATTGAACTTTGGAGGTTTGCCCATTGAGCCATTGTCATAGTATGAGGAACTTGCAGCACTGTTGTCCATGGAAACTTTGGAAGAATGAGAGATCTAGAATGACACACACTCTAGCCTGCTCTGATACCAGTTGTAGGTCCCGAAAGGTTACCCAAGTATATAGCCTTAAGCTGTAGAGGGGGGGTGAATACAGCAATTTAAAAACCACACACAATTTTCTCAATGTTTGTATGTATTATCAACAAATGTTAATTACAAACGAGCTTGAATGCGGAAAGGTTCAAGCTGAGATGACAGATACAACAATATGTTTAACTAGCCTAAGACAAACTTAAACTAGTTACAATGAATACACTCACTAAGAATCACTCACTGTGTTTACAAGACTCTAAGGAACAGCTTGAACAAGAACAGCTTAGACACTGAGTACTGTTTTATTCAAGCAGACTTGCATGCATGAAAGACTTACTTTGAATGCACGTTCACTCTTGGTTTCAGCACTTAGCTTTTTGGCTTAATCTTTCAATCCTTGGAAGTTTCTTTTTATACTCACTCAGAGGATCTAAGTGAAGCTTCTTTATTGGACGGAATGAAAAAGGTAAAGTCTTGTTGAAAAGACAACATAACCTTTTCTGCATATTCTGAAAAGCAGACTTGTCTTCATGTGGGTAGAACTTTTGTCTTTTCACTTTGTCTACTGTTGCATTGCCTTTAACTAAATAAGGAATGTCAACTTTGTGTTTTTCTTCCTTTGTAAAGGCCTATTTTGATATAAGAAAAAGGTATGTCACCCTTTTTCAAATATCCTTTTGTCTTCATGTAACAGAACAGCTTGGGTAGGCTGAGCAGTCCTGATTTCCACTTTGTCTTCGACTTTGTAAACTGATCTTGTAGCCAAAAACATTACATGAGGACTTGGAAACAAATTCCATAAAGTGTTTAAACTGTTCACAAAGAACAGGTTCTGTTCACAAAGAACAGAACACTTGTAAACTGCCCAAGCTGCTCACTAGTGTAGAGCAGCGTAGACAGTTTTTGTCCACCCTGTTCAGCAGACTGAACAGCTTGGGCAAAACTGCCTTTGTTGCAACACATGCAACACATAGAACAGCTTCAGGCTGATATTGCAAATCATTTTCAGGTTTCAATAAGGCATATAACAGGCCTTAATTTCAACCTTCAAAAGCATCAACATGTTTGATTAATAGTCTCCCCCTCAGATGCAGAACAGGTTTGACTGAGGCCTTTTTGTGCCTAACACTCATTATCGAGAAATTATTCATTCATTAATGTACTTAACTGTGAGTAGACCTGATATTATGGTTGCTACATGTGTTTGTGCTAGATATCAGGAAAATCGAAAAGAATCTCATTTGGTCGCTACCAAAAGAATTCTAAGATATCTGAAGGGTACTCCGAACTTAGGTTTGTGGTATCCTAGGGAATCAACATTTACATTGACTGACCTTTTTAGATGCTGATCATGAAGGAGATAAAATGGTTAGAAAGAGCACATCAGGAGCATTTCAATTCCCTGGCGATAAACTCGTCTGTTTGTCATCCAAGAGACAACATTGTGTGTCACTGTCAACCGCTGAAGCCGAATATGTTGTTGTCTCATCATGCTGTTCACAAGTGCTGTGGATGAAGAGTTAACTGCGTGACTAAGGGTTATTTATTGTGATTCACAAAGCGCAATTGCTATAGTTTCTAATCTGGTGCAACATTCCAAAACAAAGCACATCGACATTCGATATCATTTTATAAAGGATCATGAAAATGGTAATGTAGAATTATATGTTGTATTGACTGAATATCAGCTAGCTGATTTGTTTACCAAAGCGTTAGATGAAAAACGTTTTAATTTTTTGGTATACAAATTGGGTATGCTGAATCGGTAGATCTAAACATTCAGGTGTTACAAAATATAATTTTAATTTTACAACTTTTTACTTGATTTAATTTTTTTTTTGTGTTAAACTCTTGTGATTTCAATGTTTTGAATTTTTATGAGATTTAACTGAATCGGATTGTCATGTGCAGGGGGAGCAAACTAAAAATTTTATCTTATGTTTTATATCTGATAATTTTTTTATCTGCTTGATTGCAGGGAGAGCATGTTTAAAAGATGATATTCATTTGAGGGGAGCAACAATGCAAAATTCAAGGGGGTGCAAAGTTTTAGTTTTTTATAGTTCAGTTTAATTTTTTTATAGTTAATTTTTTTTTGTTTGTCTTGTTAAAAAAATTTTAGTTGTTAAATATTTTTTTGTTTTGTTGTTTTGTTTGATATAAATTTTTTTTTTAGGTTTGTTAAAATTTTCTTTTAGTTGTTATATTTTTTTATGTGTGTGTATTTTGTTAAATGGACTTAATTGATAAAAAGAGAGAATTGGCTGGATTTTTTAAATGGGTCGGGTGTAAATTCAAACGGGTATAAATTTGAATTTCAAAATTCATTTCAATTTTTTCGAAACTCAGACACTGTACACCGCCTATTAAAATTTCTCTCGGATTTTCAAGAAACACTCTCTCAACTTCTGTTCGATTCAAGTATTAACTGAAAATTTGTAAGTATATGTTTGTTTTGATTACTGTTTTTATATTTTTTCAATTGTTTTTTTTCGAGTTTTATGTTTATATGTGTGTGCTACTGTGTGTTCGTATATATGTCGGTGTGTGAAAATCCAAAATCGTCCATTTGGGTTTCAAATCTGAAATTCATAGTATATATGTGTGCATAATGTTCATATAAGATTGAATATCAAATTTCAAGACTTATTATATAACATACGACGTTTAATTTGAGTTTTAAGGTTCAAAGTTTCGAGTTTTTTAACATTCTGAAAATCGAATTTTTGAGTGTGTTAAAGTTGTTTTTAGAACAACTTCAGTAAAAGGAAAATGTTCAAAATGTATTTTCGAGTAGGAACTTGTCAAGTTTTAGGTCAAAAAGACCATGGAATAAATTTTTCTAAATTTCAGAGTATGTTAGGACTTGGAACATTTTTTTTTTGTTTAAACTCGATAAAAGCTTCAATCGAGAAAATCTTAAGTTTTTATCGAGTTTGATAAAGAAGCACCCGAGAAAAATCTAAGCTTCATTCGTGTTTATACGAAATGGGACTTAGAAATTTTTTTATCTCTCAAACTCGGTTAAAGCATCAACCGAGAAAAAGTCTGTTTCAACCGAATTTGGCAAAGTGAGACCCGAGAAAACTTAAGTTGTAAGCGAGTTTGACAATAACTCATCCGAGAAATCCTAAATGTCAACCGAGTTTGTTGGGAAATAATCTAAGTATGTCAAGCTGTTAGTTAGGATTTCTCAGACTGTTAGTAGTATTTCTGTGTAATTACAAAGTTCAAGCTGCTAGTTCAAGAAACTCGAGCTGCTAGTTCAAAATGTTCAAGCTGCTAAAGTTCAAGTTCAAGTTGTTTCAGAATTTTAATTAAAGAAAGTGCTACAAATCAGGAAGTGATAAAGATTTCAAGATTCGAAGATCTTCTAAAGATATCTACTCAAGAGAAATCGCAATTCGTCAAGGAAACAAATCAGAAAGTTATAAATAGAGATAGACTAGGTCTTTCTTATGTAATCAGTACTTAGCAATTGAAAGTGTAATTCGTATTCTGATTAAGAGCCTTTAAGGTTGTAAAACCCTACGAAAAATCTGTGTTCTTATTCTAATCAAACAGATTAGTGGTTCTTGTAATCAGTGGTTGGTAATACAAAGGTCTTTGGTGATTTGATCTTGTCAACTAATGGTTTTGACAGATCCCCAACTGAAAACTGTTGTAGCTATTTTGAAACATTACAAGGCCACTATTGCTGCACAGGGATCACAAATTCTTGCACTCCAAAGGCTCTCAGCAGTCCAACAACAAAAGCTTGCTCAATTCCAGCTAGGGTTGAAGCTTTATGGTACCAAGATTGTTCAACTAGAGAAGCAAATTCAAACCCTGTTAGCAACGATTTTTGGTCCTTCTGATCAAACCAATGCATCCAAAAAAGGGGGAGAATCAAGAAATCCCACATTCAGTCCAAGCAGTCTCAGGTTAACCTCTTGCAGTTCCAACTTCTGGGCTAACAGTTCCACCAATTGTTAGTTCAGAAGTCCAAGTTGTTCATCTTAAAAAGCCAGGAGGTGTTTTAATCAAAGAAGGAAAGCAAGGAACATCCTCATCAGTCCAAGCAACAGTCTCTGGCAAAGGCAAAGGCATTTTAATTGAAGAGCCAAAGATAAAGTTTATTTCTAAAGAAGCTCAAGCTGCTGCTGATGTTGAACTGGCTAGAAGGCTCGCAGAAGAACAAGACCAAATTTTTGATCAACAAGCTCAAGCTCTTATGGGTGATGATGAAACCCTTAGTTACTATTTACGTGGATTTGTTGTCAAAGAGGGACAAAAGAAGAGCAAGAGGCCAACAGGGCATTCAAAGGCAGAGCACAGAAGATTTTTAATAAATTGGCAAGTAAATTCTGCAAGTGCTAGTATTCCAGGAGTTCTTGCACAATCATGGTCTACAGAGTAGGGGTGAGCTCGGTACCGAACCGGTACCGATCCCGAAAATACCAAAACCGAATTATTAGTTTTGAAAGAACCGAATACCGAACCGTATAATTTTATACGGTGCCGGTGCGGTCCCGAATACCGAATTTTAGCTAATTTAAAAACCGAATACCGAACTGAGAGTACCGAATACCGAATTTTAGCTAATTTAAAAACCGAATACCGAACCGAATATATTAATTCGGTACCGGTTCGGGTTCGGGAAATGGTACCCGTCGCTCACCCCTACTACAGAGAAACTCCAAGCCTTTTATGATAAAGCCACTGCCAAAGAGAAAGCTCCTGAACAGATCAATGAACCTTCTAATACTGATGTTGTGCCTCAATCAAAGGAACCTTCTCAAACCGTTGCTGTGTCACAACCAGAAGAAATTTCTCAAGCAAAGTTTGATAATGTGAAAAGGGTTATGTTTGATTAGCAATTGCAGAAGGCAATGGAGATAGAGAAATCCTTAGACAAACATGACTTCTCAAAACCACCAATTACTTTATGGTATGCCAAATCAATGGATAACATTGATTTGGTACAACATCTTGTGGTTAAAAGAGAAGTTGGTCCAGATGAAGAATATAAGAATCTATTTCAAATTGTTCAAAAGATGACTAGAGCAGAGCTGACTCAGATGTACAATATTGGGAAGGCTAGTCACTCTAGATCTCCAATAGTATGGGTTCAGAATGTCATGAAAGGTCTTCAAAGCATCATGGAACCAGAGTCTTCAAGAACAGATATAGAGGCTGCCAAGGAAATGAAGATTGTACAGGTTGATCTATATGAAAAATCCATGACATATAGACTCAAAGTGGCAAATGGATCCAACAGGTTCTATAGTAGTTTCTCGGTCTTCCAAACGAATGGCTACATCAGATAAATACACTGAAGACTTATTGTGATAATGAAGAGTTGAAAAGAAACTTCACAAAGGCTCTAAGGCAGAAACTTGCACCGCTGTGAATATGTAAGTTTTTGGATGCCTTAGTTTGTACATAACAGTGTTACTTTGTAAATATTTCCTTAAATTTTTGATCCTATAAAGAAACTTAAAGTCTTGGTTAAGAATTTAAGTTAGGGGGAGATTGTTGGGAAATAATCTAAGTATGTCAAGCTATTAGTTAGTATTTCTCAGACTGTTAGTAGTATTTCTGTGTAATTACAAAGTTCAAGCTGCTAGTTCAAGAAACTCGAGCTGCTAGTTCAAAATGTTCAAGCTGCTAGAGTTAAAGTTCAAGCTGTTTCAGAAGTTGATAACAGAAAGTGCTACAAATCAGGAAGTGATAAAGATTTCAAGATTCGAAGATCTTCTAAATAGAGATAGACTAGGTTATAAATAAAGATAGACTAGGTCTCTCTGATGTAATAAGTACTTAGCAATTGTAAGAGTAATTCGTATTCTGATTAAGTTTCTCAAGCCTCTAAGGGTGTAAAACCCTAAGAAGAATCTGTGTTCTTCGTCTAATCAAACAAATTAGAGGTTCTTGTAATCAGTGGTTGGTAATACAAAGGTTTTTGATATTAATTGTATCTTTTGATTTAAATTGTTCTGTTCTTATTGTTATGAAAGTTTTTCTTAATACAATTAAGTGTTATTCCGCAAACTTCTTAATTGAACTTTGATTCAATACAAGATTATTAGTTTAACTCTGATTTATTCAAACTAGTTAATCTTTGGTGATTTGATCTTGTCAAGTGGTATCAGAGCCATTGGTTTTTCTTTTGATTATTTGTTTTCAAAGTCAGAAACTTTTAAAAACTTTTCTGCAATGGAGGTTGTTGGCAGCAAGAGTGGATCTGGGCAAGGACTTAAAGTACCTATGCTCAAACCCACTGAGTTCAAGATGTGGAAACTCAGGATTCAACAACACATTCAATTTATTGACTATGACTTATGGGAAGCTGTTGAAAACCCTCCTGCAGTTGATCCTGAACTCGATGCTGAAGGCAAACCTAAAAGAACACCTCCTAAAACTGAGATTGAGAGGAAGGCTAGAATGAATGAAGTCAAAGCTCTCATTATTTTACAAATAGCTATTCCTAATGCTTATCGACATCAGTTTAAAAAGTTTTATACTGCTCATTCTCTATGGCTTGCTTTAGAGAAAAGTTTTGCAGGCAACGCTAGCACAAAAAGAAATAAAAAAAGATATTTTAAAAAAGCAATATGAGAATTTTTAGGTGGAAAGAATGAAAACCTTACTCAAATTTTTGATAGGTTTAATAAGTTGATAGGTGAATTGGAGAGTGTTAAGGTTAGCCTGGACCAAGATGAGGTAAACAGAAAATTCCTCAGGTCTCTTGGTGAAGAATGGACAGTGTATGCTGCACAGTGGAGAACAAAGGACACTCTAGATGAAATAAAGTTGGATGATTTCTACAACAGCTTGAGAGTGTTTTAGTCTGAAATAGAGAATAAAAAGAAAATATTTTGTTATAATCAAAACACTGCTCTATTATCCTCTGCATCAATGATAAATCAAACTGCTGTGATTCTTTTACATGTACTGATGGCAACTCCTCTGAGGTCAATTATGAGGCATTTGTTGCAAGTGATGGATTCTTTGCCCTCAACCCTGAGGATCTGGAACAAATCCATCCAGATGATCTAGAAGAGATGGATTTAAAGTGGCAACATGCCATGCTGACAATGAGTGCTAAGAGGTTTCTCAAAAGGACTGGCAAAACAAACTTTCAAGCCAGATCAGAAGGCAAGCCAGCCTTTGACAAGTCAACGGTTGAGTGCTTCAAGTGTCATAAACTTGGACACTTTGCTAGAGAGTGTAGATCACAAATTCAACAGCAGTCAAGAACCCAACAGACCAGTCAAACACAATCTTCACAGGCTCTTGTTCCACAAGAGGACACTGTTTTTGACTAGAGTGACCAAACAGAAGAAGAGTACCAGAATCAAGCTCTTATGGCAGAAACTACAAGTGCCACTTCCACTGACCTACCATCTGAGGTAAATGCTAAACTCTGCTCCCAACCATGAAATAATATCGTTAAAAATATAGAGATCATAATGAAAGCATGAGTAAAACTCTAGTTAAGATGGAGGAGAGGAGGTATGAGTATATACAGGCAATAGAGGATCTTATAAAACAAATCAATGACTATAAAGATAATGAGATTCAGATGGTACATGATAGGACATATCATGAGTGGGAGAAAAAGAAACTTAAAGAGAAAATAGAGACCCTTAATAAGAAACTAGAAAAGGCTGAACAAAGGGTGTTGGAAGCTCACAAGAAAGTAGATAGTATAAACATTGATTTGGGTAACTTCAAGTTAGCCAATCAAAAGTTAGAACACCTAATGGAAGTTCAGTTCAAAGATAGGGTAAAGTCTCAACTAAATCCCAAGGAAGGAATAGGATACAATACCACCCCACCTCCTTACAATAACAAATACATTCATCCTATGAGTGAAGTTGCTGATAGGCTTGTGAATGAACACCTGGATGAGAAGATGAAGATTGTAGATCCTTTCCTTGAGGATAAGCCTGAGTTGATAGATGGACTGGTTACTAATGTAAACAGTAATAATGAGGAAGAAAAGGGAAATCACAAAACCATGAGTGAACCCATAGTAACCCCATCTTCTAACCCATTAGAGCCAACAACATGAGGGAAGAAACCAACAGCATGAAGAATAAGTCTAACAGCTTGAAAGGTAAAGAGAAGATGAGTGAACACATGCATGCCTCAAATGTCTCTGTACCTTCTAACTGTAACTTTGCATCTTCTTCCAAAGCAGGTAAAAAGGGTAAAAATATTCCAGTGTGCACATGCCAAAAGCATGGTGTACAAACGTTTCCCACACTGCAGCAAGTGAGGGGAAATCAGAGGAACAAGAATCAGTTTTGGTCACACAAAACTGGTTCTCCAATCAAAACAGTCAAAAGATGTTTTCACTGTGGCAGGAAAAACTATTTGGCCAAACAATGTCTTTATAAGCCAATTGTTGAAAGGCAAACTGTGTTTCTAAAACAATCTGTTTCACAAAAGCCAAAAGTTTTAAAGACTTCAAAACCTGCCACACCAGTTCCAAAGCACACAGTTGACCACAGGGTTTGTAAAGGTCAACAAAAAGCAGCATGTGTTGAGAAAACAAGTTTTAAATAAACCTAAACAGCATATAAAACAGGAATGGTGTATTAAAGGCAAACACACAGTTCCGATGTAAAATCTGGAACTGTTAAGCCAACAGTTGGAGCTGGTAGTGTAATATCTAAAACTGTCCACAACCAACATACAGTTCCAACTGCTAAGGCAAAAACTGGAACTGTGAGTGTATCATCTGAGACTGTTAAAGCAAAAATTGGAAGGAACAACTGGACACCTCATGTTATAACTAAATACTCATCACAGACTCTACCAGTGGATCTTACTAAGTTTAAAAAGACACAAACAATATTTAGTTATGTTAATGCACATGGTCAACCCAAAACCAGCTCGGTTTAGGTTTACTCCACTACTAACTAAGCTTTTATTTGTGCAGGGTAACCACATGAACCAACATAAGACAAGATGGCATGTGGATAATGGCTGCTCTAGGCACATGACAGGCAATTCTGAGTGCTTGTCAAATTTCAAAAGCTTTAAAGGAGGATACGTTGCATTTGGAGGAAACTCCAAAGGAGGTAAGGTGACAGGTAAAGGTACTGTCAAAGCAGGTAACACGACTTTTAATGATGTATTGTATGTTGAACAGCTGAAGTATAATTTACTAAGTGTGTCTCAAGTATGTGACAAAATGAATATTGTGTTATTCACAGACTCTGAGTGCATTGTCCTATCCAAAGAGTTTAAAATACCTGAAAATCTCGTTTTACTCAGAACACCAAAAATGGACAATGTATACTGTTTTGACACTGAAAAATTGTCTTCTGCCAATACCTTAAGTTGTTTAATATCCAAAGCATCATCTAATGAGTCTGATCTTTGGCACAGAAGGATGTGTCACATGAACTTCAAATCTATGAATGCTTTAGTCAAAAATAAGTTGGTAATAGGTTTACCACAAAAGGAGTTCCTATGTGATAATCATAGTGTAGCCTACCTCAATGGCAAGCAACATAAAACTTCTAATAAGGCCAAAGAAGTAAATTCAATCTCAACTGCATTACATCTCCTTCATATGGATCTTTTTGGTCCAACATCTGTTTTGAGTTTGAATAAAAGAGCTTACTGTTTAGTCATTGTTGATGATTTCACCAGGTTCACATTGGTCTATTTTCTTAGGACTAAGGATGAGACTGCTGAGTTAGTTAAAACCTTTATTCTAAAAATTGAAAACCAATCTAACTTAAAAGTAAAGGTCAGACAATGGAACTGAGTTTAAAAATCATGAACTAATCAGCTTTTGTGAGTCAAAAGGAATTGCAAAACAGTATAGTGCTCCTAGAACACCACAACAAAATGGGGTAGCTGAAAGGAAGAATAGAACATTAATAGAAGCTGCCAGGACCATGTTAGCTGATTCCAAATTGCCAATGACTTTCTGGGCAGAGGCAATTAATACGTCCTGTTATGTTCTAAGTAGGGTCCAAGTTGTCCAGTCTGTTGGGAAATAGTTTAAGTATACTCAAGCTGTTAGTTAGACTTCTCATACTGTTAGTAGAATTTCTGTGTAAGTACAAAGTTCATGCTGCTAGTTGAAGAAACTCGAGCTGCCAGTATAAAAGTTCAAGCTGCCAGAGCAAAATAACTCAAGCTGCTCAGTTCATGCTGCCAAGTCATTCAAGCTGCTCAACAGTTTCATAAACAGAATGTGCTGATTTTCAGGGAAGATATCTACAAGAAGATTCCAGCATATCTACTATCAGAGAAGTCATAGTCCTTCAAGGAAACACGTCCATAAAGCAATATAAATAGACAGAAGATTGTATAGAAGATATACGCATAGAATAAGAGTTTTCTGCATATTTTGAGTCTGTAATTGCTTTATTGTTCAAGTTTTCTTAAGCCTCTAAGGTTGTAAAACCCTAAGAACAGTTTGTGTTCTTCGTCTAATCAAAACAGATTAGAGGTGATTGTAATCAGTGAATTCAGCAATACAAACAGTCTTGATTACTTCTTATGTTTTATGCTATTATTGATTCTGAAAGTTTTTGTCAAAATAATTAAGTGTTATTCCGCAAACTTCTTAATTAAACTTTGATTCAAAGCAAGATTATTGATTTATACTCTGATAAATTCAAATCAGTTAATCTTGGTTATTCATAATTTTCATAAGTTATAGATCCTGACAAGTGGTATCAGAGCCACAGGTCGTTCTTTGTTTTTCAAAGTCGAAAACTTTCTTTCAAATTTTTAATCTTTTTCAATGGAATTTGAAAATAGCAGCAGTGGATCTGGGCAAGGACTCAAAGTGCCTATGCTCAAGCCCACTGAGTTTGAGATGTGGAAACTCAGGATTCAACAGCATATTCAATTCATTGATTATGCCATATGGGAAGCTGTTGAATTTCCTCCTGCAGTTGATCCAGAACTTGATGCTTAAGTACAATTTATTGAGTGTCTCTCAAATCTGTGACAAACAAAACATTGTTCTGTTCACAGATTCTGAGTGCATTGTTCTTTCAAAGGATTTCAAAATTCCTGAAAATCTTGTTTTACTTAGAACACCAAGAAAGGACAATGTTTACTGCCTAGACACAGCTCTTTTGACTAAATCAAATACTTTAAGCTGTTTAATATCCAAAGCATCATCAAATGAGTCTGCTCTTTGGCATAGAAGGATGTGTCACATGAACTTCAAGTCCATGAATGATTTGGTTAAAAAGAATCTGGTAAGAGGTTTACCACAAAAGGAGTTCATTTGTGATGATCATTGTGTAGCATGCCTTAAAGGTAAGCAACATAAAACTTCTCATAAGGCCAAAGAAGTAAATTCAATCTCATCTGTTCTTCAGCTGTTACATATGGATCTATTTGGTCCAACATCTGTTTTGAGTTTGAATAAAAGGGCATACTGTTTAGTCATTGTTGATGATTTCACCAGATTTACTTGGGTTTACTTTCTTAGGTCCAAAGATGAAACTGCTGAGCTTGTTAAGTCTTTTATCCTTAAGATAGAAAACCAATCCAATTCCAAAGTTAAGGTGATAAGATCAGACAATGGAACTGAATTTAAAAATCAAATTCTAAACAGTTTCTGTGAGTCCAAAGGTATTGCTAGACAATATAGTGCACCAAGAACACCACAGCAAAATGGTGTAGCTGAAAGAAAGAATAGAACATTAATTGAGGCTGCTAGAACAATGTTAGCTGATTCTAATCTGCCTATGACTTTCTGGGCAGAAGCTGTTAATACAGCCTGTTATGTTCTAAATAGGGTTCAAGTAGTTCAATCACAAGGAAAAACTCCCTATGAGCTATTCCACAACAGAAGTCCCCTAATAGCTTTCTTCAAGCCTTTTGGATGCCCATGTACTATTCTTCACACTAAGACTCACTTAGGGAAGTTTGAGAGTAAGGCAGAAGAAGGATTTTTTGTAGGATACTCAATTCAAAGCAAAGCCTATAGAGTATACAACAGAGTGTCTAAAACAATTGAAGAAAGTGTCAATGTTGAATTTAATGAAAATACTGCTAACATCAAAGGCACTGGTCCTGATTGGTTATTTGATTTAGATTCTCTAACAAATTCTCTGAGCTTTGCTGAGTTTACTGCAGAAGCTGATGCATACAGGGTTGAAGCTGCTAACACACATTCTCATGCTGCCAATACAATTTCTCATGCTGTTGGCACAAAGTTTCAGAATGCTGCAGATTCAACAAGTTGGGATGACTTCACCACTCTACCACTTCTGTCATGTGATCCTCCAGGGGTCCTGAGCACTCAACATGATGCAAATCCAGACACTAAAGTGCCATTTCCAAGTCCTGACAGCACAGCTCAAACACAAAAGGAAACAGCTCCAGTTTCTAGGCTAGCAGTCCCAACAGCTTCTCAAGCTGTTAGCCTAGAAACTCAAACTGTTCCAGAAACTGAACCATTCACTGGTTCTGATGGAGATGACACAAACCTTGGAACATCCTTCCAAACAGAGAGAGAGCCCACACTAAGAGTTCATAAGTATCACCCTCTCAATCAAATACTGGGTGATCCAAGCACTCCTGTTCAAACAAGGAAGATGGTCCACAATGAGACTGCTGTTGCTGAACAAGCAGTTCCAGAATTCAGCCTAGCTGCTTTTGAACATGCCTGCTTCATGTCTCAACTAGAACCTAAAAAGGCATCAGAAGCACTAAAAGATTCATCCTGGATTGAAGCTATGCAAGAAGAGCTTTTACAGTTTAAAATTCAGAATGTATGGACTCTGGTGGATCTTCCTAAAGGTAAGAGAGCAATAGGTACAAGGTGGGTGTTCAGAAACAAGAAGGATGAGAGAGGGATAGTCATGAAGAACAAAGCAAGACTAGTAGCACAAGGGTACACTCAAGAAGAAGGAATAGATTATGATGATGTCTTTGCTCCAGTAGCAAGAATTGAAGCCATCAGACTATTTCTAGCATATGCAAGTTTCAAAGGCTTTAAAGTGTATCAAATGGATGTTAAGTCTGCTTTCTTGTATGGGACAATTGAAGAGGAAGTGTATGTGTGTCAACCTCCTGGTTTTGAAGACTACAAGTATCCAGACAGGGTGTACAAGCTAGACAAAGCTCTCTATGGTCTTCACCAAGCCCCCAGAGCATGGTATGACACACTGTCATCATATCTTCTACAGAATGGATTCAAGAGAGGCACTCTGGACAAAACACTTTTCACTAAATCCATCAAAGCTGAGATTCTTCTTGTCCAGATCTATGTTGATGACATCATTTTTGGCTCAACTAATGATAAGTTGTGCAAAGATTTTGAGGCCCTAATGCACAAAAAGTTTCAAATGAGTTCAATGGGGAAACTCACATTCTTTCTAGGGCTGCAGGTCAAACAGAAGCCTACTGGTCTATTCATAAGTCAATCAAAGTATGTCAAAGACATACTGGAAAAGTTTGGCTATCAAGACACAAAGGTTGCAAGCACTCCAATGGATCCTCATAAACAGCTTCATACAGACAAAGACGGCATAGATGTGGACATTCATCTATACAGATCCCTTATAGGATCTCTCATGTATCTAACATCTTCTAGACCTGATATAATGTTTGCTGTTTGTGTGTGTGCCAGGTTTCAATGTTCACCAAAGGATTCTCACTTGGTTGCTGTTAAGAGAATTTTCAGATACCTTAAAGGCCAACCACATTTAGGCCTCTGGTATCCCAAAGACTCTCCTTTTGAACTAACTGCATATTCTGACAGTGACTATGGTGGTTGCAACATTGACAGAAAATCCACAACTGGTGGATGTCAATACTTAGGAGCAAGACTGGTCTCTTGGCAATGCAAGAAACAAACAACTGTCTCCACATCATCCACTGAAGCAGAATACGTAGCAGCTGCAAGCTGCTGCTCCCAGGTAATGTGGATTCAAAATCAGCTAAGAGACTATGGTATGAATTTCTTATCCACTCCTATTTATATTGACAATTCAAGTGCCATTAGCATTGTGCAAAACCCAGTGAAATTCCCAAAAACCAAGCATATAGAAATCAGATTTCACTTCATCAGAGATTGTAATGAAAAGAAGTTAATCCAAGTTACCAAAATACATACTGATGATCAGCTAGCTGATCTATTTACAAAACCTTTTGATGTAGGAAGGTTCACTTTCCTAATATCAAACATTGGTATGGTAAACATGGATTAATTGATTTTTATTATTATCAACTCAATATGCTAATTTAAGGGGGAGACACTGTTCCATTGAAAATCTGCACAAATTTACACTAACAGCATGAGTCTTTTCTCATGCTGCTAGTTCATTTTCTCGGACTGCTAGTTATTTTCACTTGATCTGTCAAAGTGTGCAGGGTATTTAGGTAATTTCCCAAATGTGTGCGCGGGACCTAACCTTTTCGAAACCTTTAAAGGTCCCAGTTTCGTTCAGTTGTAACTACCAGTTACATATTCTTCTTCCACGGCCTTCTGCTTTCTCTCTGAACGATACACACATTCTTTTCAAACCCTAAACCCCAAACCGTCGTTTCTTGACCAATGGAGTTCGTAAAAGAGCACAATTGCCTCCCATACACCCTGAAACACACTGACCTTGAACCGTTCCATGAGATGATGGACTTCCTCAGGCACTCCCATATACACTATGCACTCAATATTGACCCCACTATATACATATCTCATATTGAGCAATTCTGGAATCATGCCTATGTTCAAACCATCAATGGAGTGCCTACCCTGACTTCCAAAATCGATGGTACTACCATCAATATCACCGAGGAGTCCATCAGACATCATCTGCATCTTCAAGATGCCACAGGTATAAAAGACCTATCTCTTACTGCTTTACACTTTGGTCTTCAAAATATTGGATATAGGGGTCCTGCTGATTCTTTTACTTTCTTGAAAGCACATTTTTTCTCCTAAATGGAAATACCTTGTGCATATTATTCAGCAATGTTTAAGCCCCAAAAGAACTGGTTGGTCCGAATTTTCTTCAAATATTGCCACTGCCTTAGTGTGCTTTTCTACTGGCCAACAGTTTAATTTTTCAAATATGATCTTTCAAGGAATGTTAAGGCATCATTCCTTGAAGCATGGGAAATTTTTGATGTATCCTCGATTTTTGGCAAAAATAATTGCACACACCTGCACTGCTTCAAATTTACATAAGAGGATATATGTTTCCCATAGGCACTCACTATCTTCAATCAAAAGGCTGATAAAGCCAAGTGCCAATTTTGTTAGCATTGATGCTCCATTGCCCTCTGCAATGATGAACATCATCACAAGAAACAGAGGAGAGGGGCCTGAGCAGACACAGCCTAACATTACTGCTTCAACCCCAGGACCCCAACCCACTCCTCATGATACAGATATTCCCACTGATCCTTTTGTACAGCCCACACGCCCACTACAATACTTATATAAAAGGAAAAGGGGACGAGGAGCTCCTTCCTCCTCCTCCCTTAGACAAGAGCCATATATCCCTGTGCAGGAGGATCCTTCTGCACAGAATATCCAAAGGGAACCAATTGAGGACACTCCCAACCTCAATCAGGAGGTGAACATCTCTTCTGAGACTGTTCATATGGGTTCTGTGGCTGGCACTACTGATGTCTCTGCACAAGAGGCACAGGACAGGGCCAACATCTCTAAGACCACACCCATGGCAACAGCAAGTGTGCAAACACGAGCTGGAAGTCCCCAGTACCAAGAAAAGAGGGGCCCAGAGGTTTCTACTTCTGGTGTTAATGTCAGTGATAGACCACAAACACCCCTGGTGTTATCTGATCTTGAGACTAGCCTGCAACTGATGCTCTTAACGGATCCAAAGCTGAAACCTGTTGTAACAATGTTGGAATACCAAATGTCCATCATTGCTGCACAGGGGGCACAAATTTATGCACTCAAACAGGCAGAAGCTGCTCACAATCAGAAACTGGCTAATCTACACAAAGGGTTTACTCTTTGTGGAAATAAGCTCATCAAACTAGAGCAGTTGATTCAAACCCATGTGGCAAAGGTTGTAGGTCCTTCTGACCAAACCAATGCTTCCAAAAAGGGGGAGAATCAGGAAGTTCCTGAACCAGTCCAAGCAGCTCCAACACCAACAGTCCAAGCAGCATCAACAGCTCCATCTTCTAGGCTAGCAGTCCCAACAGCTTCTCAAGCTGTTAGCCTAGAAACTCAAGCTGCTTCTACAAGAGCAACTGGAGTTGTTATAAGAGAAGGCATTCAAGCTCCATCCAGTTCAGTCCAACCTACATCTTCTGCTACAAAAGATAAGGGCAAGGGTATTCTGATTGAGTCTCCAAAGCACAAATTTTCTACCAGAGAAGCCCAGATTGCCTTTGATGCTGAGATTGCCAGAAAGTTAGCAGAAGAACAAGATCAGGCCTTAGACCAGCAAACCCATGCCCCAATGCAAGATGATGAAACCTTAGGAGATTACCTAAGAGGGTTTGTGGTCAAGCAAGGTGAAAGGAAGAGGAAGATGCCAACTGGGCATACCAAGGCTGAAAATAGAAGATTCTTGATCAATTTTGCCGTTGCAGCAGACATTCCAAAGAAAATTGCTCAGTCCATGAGTACTGAAAGGCTGCAGGAAATACATGATAAAGAAATGGAGAAAAGAAAGAAAACAAGAGTCTCTTCAGCAGTTCAGCCAGTACCAAAAGTTCAACCGTCCCAATCAGTCCAACCATCAACAAAACCAGTCCAAACTGAAGCTGCCAGTGCACCTGCTCCCACTGATCAACCTACTGTTTCTGTTCCATCATCTGTTAAGAGGGTGATCTTTCAGCACCATTTGCAAAAAGCTATGGAAATAGAAAAGTTGATTGATCAACATGACTTCACAAAGCCAGAAATCAACTACTGGTTTGCCAGGTCTCTGGATGAAAGAAATATAAGGGTCAAGTTTGTGATAAGGAGAGAATCTGGACCAGAAGAGGAGTATGATACATTCTGGCAGATGGTCCATAAGCTGACCAGGGATGAACTAATAAAGATGTACCACATAGGGTCTGTTTCTCAAGTCAGATCTGATCTTCCACAAGTAAAACAACTCATCAGAGATCTAAGTTCAGTTGCTGATGCTGAATTTGCAAGAAAAGAAGTGGAAGATGCTGAGAAGAAAGGGAAGCAGATCAAGGAAGTTCATATTTTTGTCAAATCCAGAACCTACAGAATCACATTCAAAGATGGATTTGGTATTTTCTTCAATCTCGAGTTTTATAATTTTTCAAAAGATATGCTGCTTCAAATAAAATCAGTTAGGATATCTTGTGATAAAGAAGAGATGAAGAGAGAATTTTTGAAGGCTATAGATCAGAAGCTTGCACAATTGTAAGTTTTTGAAAGCCTTGGTTTGTAAATAACAGTTTACTTTTTCATTTCCTTATTTGTATAGAACTTAAAGTCTTGTATAAAGAATTTAAGTTAGGGGGAGATTGTTGGGAAATAGTTTAAGTATACTCAAGCTGTTAGTTAGACTTCTCATACTGTTAGTAGAATTTCTGTGTAAGTACAAAGTTCATGCTGCTAGTTGAAGAAACTCGAGCTGCCAGTATAAAAGTTCAAGCTGCCAGAGCAAAATAACTCAAGCTGCTCAGTTCATGCTGCCAAGTCATTCAAGCTGCTCAACAGTTTCATAAACAGAATGTGCTGATTTTCAGGGAAGATATCTACAAGAAGATTCCAGCATATCTACTATCAGAGAAGTCATAGTCCTTCAAGGAAACACGTCCATAAAGCAATATAAATAGACAGAAGATTGTATAGAAGATATACGCATAGAATAAGAGTTTTCTGCATATTTTGAGTCTGTAATTGCTTTATTGTTCAAGTTTTCTTAAGCCTCTAAGGTTGTAAAACCCTAAGAACAGTTTGTGTTCTTCGTCTAATCAAAACAGATTAGAGGTGATTGTAATCAGTGAATTCAGCAATACAAACAGTCTTGATTACTTCTTATGTTTTATGCTATTATTGATTCTGAAAGTTTTTGTCAAAATAATTAAGTGTTATTCCGCAAACTTCTTAATTAAACTTTGATTCAAAGCAAGATTATTGATTTATACTCTGATAAATTCAAATCAGTTAATCTTGGTTATTCATAATTTTCATAAGTTATAGATCCTGACACAGTCACAAGGGAAAACTCCATATGAGTTGTCCACCATAGGATTCCCTTAGTTAACTTCCTAACACCCTTTGGTGGTCCATGCACTATACTCTATACTAAAACTCACTTAGGTAAGTTTAAGAGTAAATCTGAGGAAGGATTCTTTATAGGTTACTCCACACAGAGCAAAGCTTATAGAGTATATAACAGTGTATCTAAAATCATTGAAGAAAGTGTCAATGTTGAATTTAATGAAAACACTACAAATATTAAGGGCACTGGTCCTGATTGGCTGTTTGATTTAGATTCACTAACACATTCTCTGAGTTTTGATGAGTATTCTGCAGGAACAGTTGGAAACAATGCTCAAACTGGTAGCACAGATTCTCATGCTGCCAGTGCAAATCCTCATGTTGCCAGCACAAAAGTTTAGACTGTTGGCACAAAGACTCAAACTGTTGAAGATTCTGATAGATGGGATGAGTACACTATTCTACCACTTCTTACTTGTGACCCACCTGGGGTCCTGATTGATCAACAAGACAAAGGTACAAAATTTGAGGTACCAGTCCCAAGTCCTGAAGTAACATCTCCAACAAATAGGGAAACAGTCCCAACTCCAGATCAAACTGTTACTCATGAAGCAGGACCATCAAGTTGTGAAGAAGGTGATGACACCAACCTAGGAAGCACAATTCAGGTAGAAAGTGAACCTACACTCAGGGTTCATAAATATCATCCACTTAACCAGATCATGGGAGATCCACGCACACCTGTGCAGACAAGGAATATGATCCACAAGGAAACAACCGTTTCTGAAGAATAAGTGCCTGAGTTCAGTCTAGCTGCATTTGAGCATGCCAGTTTCATGTCACAACTAGAACCAAAGAAGGCATCTGAGGCTCTGAAGGATCCATCTTGGATTAAAGCCATGCAAGAAGAGCTACTACAGTTCAAGATTCAGAATGTGTGGCAACTGGTTGATTTGCCTAAAGGGAAGAGGGCAATTGGTACAAGAAGGGTTTTCAGGAACAAAAAGGATGAAAGAGGTATAGTGATCAAGAACAAAGCAAGGCTAGTAGCTCAAGGTTACATTCAAGAAGAAAGAATAGACTATGATGATGTCTTTGCTCATTGAAGCTATCAGACTGTTCTTAGCCTATGCAAGCTACAAAGAGTTCAAGGTGTATCAAATGGATGTAAACTCTGCATTCCTGTATGGTACAATTGATGAGGAGGTCTATGTATGTCAACTGCCTGGGTTTGAAGACTACAAGTATCCTAACAGAGTCTACAAGCTAGACAAAGCACTCTATGGGATACACCAAGCTCCTAGAGCATGGTATGACACTCTGTCTTCCTACTTACTACAGAATGGATTCAAGAGAGGTACTTTGGACAAGACATTGTTCACAAAGACTATCAAAGCAGAGATCCTACTTTTTCAAATCTAAGTTGATGATATCATATTTGGATCAGCCAATGACATACTTTGCAAGGGCTTTGAGACTTTGATGCACAAAAAGTTTCAGATGAGTTCAATGGGAGAATTAACTTTCTATCTAGGATTGCAAGTCAAACAGAAGCCCACTGGTCTCTTCATCAGTTTGTCAAAGTATGTGAATGACATTCTGGAGAAGTTTGGATACAAGGACACAAAGATTGCAAGCACTCCCATGGACACTCACAAGCAGCTTGATGCAGATAAAGAAGGAGTAGATGTGGACATACATTTGTACAGATCTTTGATAGGTTCACTTATGTACCTAACATCTTCTAGACCAGATATAATGTTTGATGTTTGTGTTTGTGCCAGGTTCCAATGTGCCCAAAGGACTCACACCTGTTTGTTGTTAAGAGGATCTTTAGATATCTAAAATGTCAACCTAAATTGGGCCTATGGTATCCTAAGGATTCTCCTCTTGAATTAACAGCATATTCTGACAGTGACTATAGAGGCTGCAATATAGACAGGAAGTAAACAACTGGAGGATGTCAATATCTAGGAGCAAGACTAGTCTCTTGGCAGTGCAAGAAGCAAACCACAATATCCACATCATCCACTGAGGCAGAATATGCTGCAGTTGCTAGTTGTTGCTCTAAGGTTATGTGGATTCAGAACCAACTAAGAGACTATGGTATGAACTTTCTATCTACTCCTATCTATATTGACAATTCAAGTGCAATAAGTATTGTTCAAAATACAGTAAAGTTTCCCAAAACCAAGCATATAGATATTAGATTTCATTTTATAAGGGATTGTAATGAAAAGAAGTTA
Organism: Centrapalus pauciflorus; assembly: GCA_020465985.1. Taxonomy (NCBI): domain Eukaryota; kingdom Viridiplantae; phylum Streptophyta; class Magnoliopsida; order Asterales; family Asteraceae; genus Centrapalus; species Centrapalus pauciflorus. Next base: position 48,140 of record JAANYP010004944.1, on the reverse strand, counting down.
ATTCAAGTTACCAAAATTCATACTGATGATCAGTTAGCAGATATTTTTACTAAACCTTTTGAGGTAGGAAGATTCACTTTTCTGGTGTCAAACATTGGTATGGTAAACATGGATTAATCTCCCTTAAATTACCATCTTTTGTAATTTGTGTAAATTCTTTGTTTTAAGTGTTTAGTTAAGGGAGAGACACTGTTCCAATAGACATTGCTTTGTGACTAACTAACAGCTTGAGAATATTCTCAAGCTGCTAGTACATTTTCTCGAACTGTTATATGTTTTCACTTGGTCTGTTAAGTGTGCAGGGCATTTTATTCATTTCCAGGGAATTTGAACACAGGACTAGATATTTTTTTAAATCCAAACCCTTAAAAGTCCCAGTTTCGTTCAATTACAATTACCAGTTTCTCAATATCAACCGAAGCTCTCTCATTCTCGCTCTTTGCGATTCCCTAATCTTCAAGCTAAAACACTAAATCTCTTCGTTCTTGAGCAACAATGGAGTTTGTCAAAGATCACAACTGTCTACCATACACAGTAAAGCATGCTGAACTGCAACCATTTCATGAGATGATGGAGTTCCTCCGTAGTTCATCCATCTACTATGCTCTTACAATAAACCCTACAATATATGTATCACACATAGAGCAGTTCTGGAACAAAGCCCGTGTGAACATAAATGATGGAATCACAACTCTTGTGTCTACCATCGATGGTCAATCAGTCACCATCTCAGAGGACTCCATTCGACAGCACTTGCAACTGCAAGACGTTGAAGGTATCAATGATCTTCCTTTAACTTCTTTGCGTGAAGGTTTATTTGAGATAGGGTATAAGGGACGAACGGATACATTTACATTTTTCAAAGCAAATTTTGGCCCCAAATGGAAATACCTTATTCACATTGTTCAACAATGTCTGAGTCCAAAGAGAACTGGTTGATCTGAATTTTCTTCAAATATTGCAACTGCTTTAGTTTGCCCATCAACAGGCCAACAGTTAAAATTTTCAAATATGATTTTTCAAGGGAAGTTAAGGAATCATGCCATAAAGAATGGGAAATTTTTTATGTATCCTCGATTCTTATCTGAAATAATTGCACAATCTTCTAATTCTTTAAAAATACATAAGAGGATATATGTTTCTCATAAGCACTCTCTACAAACTGTAAAAAGACTTTTGAAACAGAGTGCAAATTTTCATACTGTTGATGTCTCATTGCCTCAAGCAATGTAGAATATCATTCCAAGAAACAGGGGAGAGGATCTTGAGCAGGCTCAGTCCCACATTACTGCTTCACCCCCAAGATCTCAACCCACTCCCCATGATACAAATATCCCTTCTGATCCTTCTGTCAGACATACCTCCCCAGCACCACCACTCAAAATATACACTAAAAAGAAACAAAGGGTTGTAGGTGCTCCTCCCACCTCAGTCCAACAGCCAGAGCTAAATATCTCTGTGCAAGAGGATACTCTTGCACAACATATCCAAATGGAACCTACTGAGGACTCTCCCAACCTCAATGTAGAGGTGAACATCCCTTCTGAGGATGTTCATATGGGCTTTGTGGCTGGAACTACTGATGCTTCTGCACAAGGGGCACATGACAGTTCTAACATCCCTAAGACCACACCCATGGCAACAGAGGGTGTGCAAGCACTTTCTGGAAGTCCCAAGTACCAAGAACAGAGGGGTCCAGATGCTACTAGTACATCTGGTATTGGTGCCAATGACAGTTCTCAAATACCTTTATCATTTGAAGATCTTGAGGCCAGTCTGCAACTAATGGTTTTGACGGATCCCCAACTGAAACCTGCTGTAGCTATTTTGGAACATTACAAGTCCACTATTGCTGCACAAGGATCACAAATTCTTGCACTCCAAAGGCTCTCAGCAGTCCAACAACAAAAGCTTGCTCAATTCCAGCTAGGGTTGAAGCTTTATGGTACCAAGATTGTCTAACTAGAGAAGCAGATTCAAACCCTGATAGCAACGGTTTTTGTTCCTTCTGATCAAACCAATGCAATCAAAAAGGGGGAGAATTAGGAGATCCCACATTCAGTCCAAGCAGTCTCAGGTTCACCTCTGGCAGTTCCACCGTCTGGGCTAACAGTTCCACCAGTTTCTCAGACTATTAGCTCAGAAGTTCAAGTTTTTCATCTTAAAAAGCCAGGAGGTGTTTTAATCAAAGAAAGAAAGCAAGGAACATCCTCATTAGTCCAAGCAACAGTCTCTGGCAAAGGCAAAGGCAAAGGCATTTTAATTGAAGAGCCAAAGATAAAGTTTATTTTAAAAGAAGCTCAAGTTGCTGCTGATGCTGAACTGGCTAGAAGGCTTGCAGAAGAACAAGACCAAATTTTTTATCAACAAGCTCAAGCTCCTATGGGTGATGATGAAACCCTTGGTTACTATTTACACGGATTTGTTGTCAAAGAGGGACAAAAGAAGAGAAAGAGGCCAACATGGCATTCAAAGGCAGAGCACAGAAGATTTTTAATAAATTGGCAAGTAAATTCTGCTAGTGCTGGTATTCCAAGAGTTATTGCACAATTATGGTATACAGAGAAACTCCAAACCTTGTATGATAAAGCCACTGCTAAAGACAAAGCTCTTGAACAGATCAACGAACCTTCTAGGACTGATGTTGTGCCTCAATCAAAGGAACCTTCTCAAACTGTTGTTGCGTCTCAACCAGAAGAAATTTCTCAAGCAAAGTTTGATAATGTGAAAACTATTATGTTTGATCAGCAATTGCAGAAGGCAATGGAGATAGAGAAAGCCTTAGACAAACATGACTTCTCAAAACCGCCAATTACTTTATGGTATGCCAAATCAATGGATTACATTGATTTGGTACATCATCTTGTGGTTAAAAGAGAAGTGGTCCAGATGAAGAATATAAGAATCTGTTTCAAATTGTTCAAAGGATGACTAGAGCAGAGCTGACTCAGAAGTACAATATTGGGAAGGCTAGTCACTCTAGATCTCCAATAGTATGGGTTCAGAATGTCATGAAAGGTCTTCAAAGCATCATGGAACCAGAGTCTTCAAGAACAGATATAGAGGCTGCCAAGGAAATGAAGATTGTACAGGTTGATCTATATGAAAAATCCATGACATATAGACTCAAACCGGCAAATGGATCCATCAAGTTCTATAGTATTGAATTTCTCGATCTTCCAAAAGAATGGCTACTTCAGATAAATACAGTGAAGACTTATTGTAATAATGAAGAGTTGAAAAGAAACTTCACAAAGGCTCTAAGGCAGAAACTTGCACAACTGTGAATATGTAAGTTTTTGGATTCTTTGGTTTGTACATAACAATTTTACTTTGTAAATATTTCCTTAAATTTTTGATCCTGTAAAGAAACTTAAAGTCTTGGTTAAGAATTTAAGTTAGGGGGGCGATTGTTGGGAAATAATCTAAGTATGTCAAGCTGTTAGTTAGGATTTCTCAGACTGTTAGTATTTCTGTGTAATTACAAAGTTCAAGCTGCTAGTTCAAGAAACTCGAGCTGCTAGTTCAAAATGTTCAAGCTGCTAGAGTTAAAGTTCAAGTTGTATCAGAAGTTGATAACACAAAGCGCTACAAATCAGGAAGTGATAAAGATTTCAAGATTCGAAGATCTTTTAAAGATATCTACTCAAGAGAAATCGCAATTCGTCAAGGAAACAAATCAGAAGGTTATAAATAGAGATATACTAGTTCTTTCTTATGTAATCAGTACTTAGCAATTGAAAGTGTAATTCGTATTCTGATTAAGTTTCTTAAGCCTCTAAGGTTGTAAAACCATAAGAACAATCTGTGTTCTTCGTCTAATCAAACAGATTAGAGGTTCTTGTAATCAGTGGTTGGTAATACAAAGGTTTTTTATATTAATTGTGTCTTCTTATTTAAATTGTTCTGTTCTTATTTTTCTGAAAGTTTTTCTTAAAACAATTAAGTGTTATTCCGCAAACTTCTTAATTGAACTTTGATTCAATACAAGATTATTAGTTTAACTCTCATTTATTCAAACTAGTTAATCTTTGGTGATTTGATCTTGTCAGAGTTTGATGAAAGGTCACCCGAGAAACTTAAAGTGTATATCGTGTTTGATGAAGCTTTATCCGAGTAACTTTTAAGACTCATTCGAGTTAAACTGTATGTTATCCGAGTTAAGTCTAGGTTCATCCGAGTTTGTCTATTCTTCACCCGAGACTATTTGTGTTTATTTCGAGTTTGACCATGTGTCATCCGAGTTTGAGTTCTAATTTCAAAATTTTTTCTAAATGTGAGAAATTTAATTTTTCAGAGAAATTTCACATTTTTCGAGTTGAATTTTTAAAATATGTTTTACATTAACATTAGTCTCTTAACGATTGACTTTGGATTCCTAACAGTAATATTTAATATTATTGTCTGGAATCCCGATGCTTTAAACAATGTAACACAAATTTTTCTAATTTCTTGTTAAATGTTATATTTGTCTATCTGTAGAATTCAGTCTGTTTACCTGATGTATCTAACATGTTTGTTATTCTTACAGGTGACAAATGGATTCCCAAACCTCCAACCATAACTCAAATTCATCAGACTCCCATTCATCATCCAATCATACTCTAGTTTCCAAACCCATAAAATCAGCTTCCGTTACCAAACCATCACCATCATTTCGTATACCAGACACCAAACTGCTAAAGCCAAAACATTGCCTGAACCTTCTTGACAATAATCGTCGGTTTGACCTGAATACTATTAAAGTAAGCCACCCAGTGATTGTTGAAATTCTAAAAGGTCACCCTCTCAGTTACCTTCTCAAATACAAGCCATCAATTCCTCAGATCTATTTACACCAGTTCTTGCATACAATCAAATTTGTGTCTGATGTCGGTGATCATCACTTTAAAGTGTCGATTAACCAATTCAAAGCCAAGATCACCCTTGCTAGACTACGTCACAACCTGTTCTTACCAAGACGCATAGATACAATCAATTTCCCAGACTTTGCGGATTTTGAGGACTTTTTTTCTGATGAACAACTTTGTCGAGACCTTATAAGCCTTGAATACTCTAAACCACTGACAAAGAGCTCTATGTTCCACCGCAACGGTCTTAATGGGGAATGGTATACCCTGTTTGGTGAACAAATGTATGACCTCAAAACATACTGGAATTGATAGAGGAAGTTTACATTGCCTACGACTTTTCCATGGAGTTGCTTACAATAAGCATTATGATTTTGCGCAATGTATCTGGGAGGACGTCAAAGAAGTGGTACTTGCAAAGACCACTAATAGGGCAAGGAAGTTTGTGCCTCTACAGAGGTTTATTCAAATATTGATAAGAGGTATATTGAGGGCCAATGAAAAGATACTAAAGAGGTCACAGTCTCAGAAGTGCCCAAATTATGTCATGATGAGTCTGCACAAAGTCCAGGATGATCCTAATGCAAACATAATGTCGATTCCTGAGTCTCTGTTAAAATATGCTGATGCAAATGTTGAGAGTGTGAGGTTTTACCGAATAGATCACTCTCCTATGGAATCTCCAGAACCGAGAATTCCTACCCATGGAGTAATAAATGAGGAGGTACGTCAACAAGGGGTTGACGTACAGGGAAACCTTGAAGTGATTGAGGGAGCTGAAGTTATAGTGAGGGGTAGTGAGGATGATTCGGATTCTGAACGAATGTCATCGAATATCCAAGAATGTGGAAATGAAGGAGAGGATGACGATGATGATAATAATGATGATAATGATGATGTGCATGGAGCTGGGGCAAGCATTGTTATATTTCAATATGAACGATTACTGGAAATAGTAGTTGATGAGATGGTAAGTGTGAGTGTGAGGGAGGCCTTAAACATAGAAAGACGGGAAACCACGTCTGCTGTTAGCTCTCCTATGAGAGTTAACATTGAAGCTACCAGTATCCCACTGGCGACTGCACACCCCACTAGCCACTCATCTCCTTCTCAACAAGGAGATGTTTCATTGCTGCACGGGGATATAGCACAAGATCTATCATGGGATCATTCGGATGCCATGGATATTGAAATCGATACAAAAATGCCCCAGTGTACATTTTTGGAAGACCATTTGGAGAAAAAGATATTCTGCAAGAGGTATACGTCGTATTCATTTGTAAAGCTGTTTAGAGTGATTGAGCCTAACATGCCAAATCTTGTCAACTACGCTCATTTCCTTCAGAATAAAACTCAACCATTAAAAGATGTGAGGAGTGAACACAGGATAGCTGAGCTTATAAGAATTGAAAAAGATCAATTTGTCAATATCTTTTATCCCACATTCACGGTGACAAGAGCTGATGGAAAGACTTATGTGTTTAGTGAAGCTGACCTATTCAAGATCAATATGGTTGATGTAGAAGATCTTTTTGATTAATTGTGTCGCGATAAAAGAGAAGAAACTGCAGATTTGCACTTAAAGCTTTATTTCTCTTTATGCACACCAAGTTGGGTCTAATGTCAATTCAAGATTTCCTTGTTAGAAGCCACAGAGTCTTCTAACTTTTTCAGCTTTGCCATGGCCATTAGGTACTTAACCTGTAGCCATCATCTTTGTTTGTCTTGTATGGTTTGGAGGAAGAGCAAACAACTTTAGACACACAGTCAGTAGCTATATGGCCTGTTTTGCCACATTTAAAGCACTCAGCCTTAGTTTTGTCAAATGCCTTCTTTTTTATGATACCTGATTTCTTTTGCAGCATCTTGCCCCCAAACCTCTTCTTATTGAATTTTCTGACAAGCATAGCAATCATTTGCTCGTCATCAAACTCAGTTTGGTTTTCACAGTCCTCCTCTTCTTCAGACATTACCTCCATTTCATCATCATCCTATTGATCAGCTTGTGTGAACACATCACACACCTTATTAACAGGTTGTCTCACGCTGGCCACTAAGGCTGCACCTCTTTTGGACATTTCCAAGGTATTTCTCTTCTGTTTCCTTGATTGTTCATCATTTAGCAAGGATTTATAAAGATTTACAAGATCCATGCTTCTGATGGTGCCTAAGTTTCTGAGGATAGTAGAGAAGTAATTCTATTCCTCAGGCAGTATGTCCAAAAATTTGTTCACCAGAGTTAAACTGTCCTTAGTGATCCCAATAGTTTTGAGATCATTTATTAAGGTAGTGAACCTGATGTAGGTTTCAGTGAGAGTCTCCTTTGGCTTTGCAAAGAACAATTCATATGGTCTAACAAGATTATTGATCCTGTTATCCAATGTGATAGTGGGGCCATCATAGAGGGTACATAAAGTATCTCACATTTCTTTTGCAGTCTTCATCTTCTCAACCTGTTTGAACACATCATCAGGGAGAGAGATTACAAGGTTGTTCCTGGCTTTTGCATCAAGGGCAACCAGACGTTTGTCTTCATCAAACCATTGAGCTTTTGCCTTCGTAATAGTCCTGATTTCAGGAACAGCTCCTTCAGCAGCAAGAGTTATAGTAGTGATAGAAGTTGGCACATATGGACCTTCCATCACTATTTCTGGTAGTTGTACATCCAGATTCTCTAGATAGAGCATCATTCTACACTTCCAACCAGAAAAGTTCTGATGATTGAACTTTGAAGGTTTTGCCATTGACCCATTGTCATAGTAGGAAGAGGAGTTGGCAGCATTGTTGTCTATAGTGGAAAATAGGGAGATGTGAGAGATCTAGAGTTAACACACACTCTAAACTGCTCTGATACGAGTTGTATGTCCCAAAAGGTTTCCCAAGTATGTTGTTGTAAGCTGTAGAGGGGGGTGAATACAACTATTAAAAATTTCAACACACTTTCTCAATATTTGTATGCACATATTAACAAGTGTTAATTACAAAGAGGTTTGAACTGCTGGATGGTTCAAACTGAGATGACAGATACAACAGATGAACAACTAATCTAAGACTCACTCAGACTAGATACAATGAATTCACTCACTAAGATGCACTCACTGTCTTACAAGACAGACAACCAGCTTAGAATAAGAACAACTTGGACTGTTGGACACACTTAGCTATTCTTTTCTAAGCAGACTTTGCATGCATGAAAACACAATTCTTTTGAATGTTCTGGATATTTCTCTCTTGGTTGTCTCACATTCCTTAGAAGCTTCCTTTTATACTCTTTTAGAGAATCCCAGTGAAACTTCCTCATTGGTTGCAGAGATAGTGTAGTGCCTTTACAAAAAGACAAGACTGTTTTTCTGCACATTCTGACAAAACAGAATTTGTCCCTATGTAGCAGAATCTTTGTCTTTTTCATTTTGTCTATGTTGCAGGTTGCTTTACCTTAAAGAGGAATGTCAACTTTAATCATTTCCTCCTCTTGTATAGCCATTTTGTATAAGAAATGGTCTGTCACTCATTTCAAATATTCACTTTGTCTTCATGTATCAGAACAGCTTGAACAGTATAAGCAGCTTCTGATTTTCCACTTTGTCTTCGACTTGTAAACTGATCTTCACTTCCAAGACATTACATGATGACATGGAAACAAATTCCATAATGTGTATAACATGTTCACAAAGAACATGTTCTATTCACAAAGAACAAAACACTTCACTTTGGTCTAAAATGTTCTACTGACATGAACATCGTAGACAGTTTATGTCAAACCTGTCCAACAGTTTAGGACAGCTTAGGCAATTCTGCCTAAGTTACAACTAATGTAACAGGGTAAAAGCTTTAGGCTTGTATTGCAAATCACTTATCAGGTTTCAATAAGGCATTAAAGGACCTTAAATTATACCCTTAAGTGTATCAATCAGGTTTGATTTATAATCTCCCCCCATGATATAGAATAGGTTTGATTGAGACCTTTTTGTGCCTAACATGTTTGTTTTGTAATTTCTCAATAGTTATAAAAGTATATACATAGAAATCTGGTACTGTAGACGTACATACTTTTGCATGAAAATTGTCCTGAATTGTACGGCTAGGTCTTCCTTGGGATTAGTGCATTCAAGAACCGATTTGTAATTCTCTCATTGTGGAAATTAAATCAATCGGTTAATTGTGTCTTATTGTGATCTTAATTGTTTGATTCATATTTGTGATTGTTAATATTGAAATATCACTTTATTTTCATAAAAAAGATGCATAACTTAACTAATTAAGTATATAAGTGAAAAAAAAAATTAGTAAATAAATATAGATTTATTTTACAAAATAAATAGGTATAATTAATAATGGGAATAATAATAATAATGATAATGAATCAAATCATAATTTATTAAATTAATATTTTAAATTTAAAACCTAAAATAAAAAATTAAGAAAAAGGACGAAAATTGAAATTACCAAATTTGTAATTGATAGAACGGCAAAATCGTCATTTTTAAAAATTTTAGAAACAGAAGAACCAATTCTGCAAGTAAAAAGTGGTTTGAGGGACCGTCACTGCAACTTTAGAAGTTGAGGGAGCATTTTCATAATTTTGAACGAACAACACGGACCATTTCTGTGATCTATTCTAAAAAATATATAGTTTTAAATAATACAAAATATATCTAGAGACATAATCACAAAAGTAAAGAATAAAAGTTGAATTTTTAAGATATTATATATACATACAATTACCATATGTTCTAGGCCAATGGCCGTTTTTCTTTTTTCTTTTTTTTGTTTAATTTTAATTTTTCATAACACACCCTTATCTTAACGTTATCTTTTATTTAGTCCTTTTATTTTATTAAATTTTTGTTTACTCCTATTTTAACATTTATTATTACAATATTTTATTACGCATTTAATATTATGATTTTAATTATATTTATGTTTGGAGTTATGTTTAATTGTATGAAAAAGACTTTGTTATTCAAATGCATGGAGTAAGCCAATGACATTTTTTCTTTCTTTTTTATTTTTAATTTAATTTATTCATAACACACCATTATCTTAGCGTTATCTTTTATTTAACCCTTTTATTTTAATAAAATTTTGTTTAGTCCTATTTCAACATTTATTATTAGAACATTTTCTTACCCACTTAAAATTATGATTTTAATTATACTTATGTTTACAATTTTCTATTGAAACTATTATGTTATGTTTAATTGTATGAAAAAGACTTTATTATTCAAATGCATGATACAATTTTTTAATGAAATTGCTTTATAATTAAAATGTAAATATTTAATGTTTAGATTTTTTATTATTAAATATGATAATGTATAACATTGAACATTACTATTATATTGTTCACAAATTCAAATCAATGTATCAGACACATTATCGTTATAAATTTATTTGATTTGATCGTAAAACCAACAAATTAAATTGACGATTAAACCTAATCAATGTCAATATTTCAAATTATGGGTATGAATATTTAATTATTTAAATCTGGTTCCAATCCAATTTAATAAAACATTGTTTGTATTTTTAACATTGCAAAATCTAGAAACCAATGATAAGAACCAACTAACAATATCATTTGTATTGCTTTTTGAATCTATATCAGCTTTTAATTTCACTCTTCGATCCTGATTCGGTTATGCTTCGTTATTTTAATTGCTTGAAAAGTATTTTTGTTCATTTGTTTTTATATTTATTTATGTAATTAATATTTTTGACCCCGCAGCAACGCGCGGGTGTTTAATAACTTGTTAACTATATATACGATAAATTATTATTGGGCATTTACTCTTGTTGAGACATGATCATAAATTCATAATATAAAATAGTAATAGATGCAATAATCTGAGAAATTGTTTTAGTGGTTGTTTGTTTATTTCTGATTCAAATTATAATGATTAAACGAACTTTTGATTGTTTTATTATAGAAGATAAAAGCTTTTTAGTAATTAATTATTAAAAAATAGGAAAATTTGTGCAAAAAATCTTTAATTTGGATTATTTTTGCTATTAAACCCTCTAACAATTTTCGTTGCACAAAAACCCCACAGCTGACTAAAGTTTATCAATATGAGAGTTATTTTTTAATAAAATAATTTGCAACCTGATGAACCGGTTGTAATATGTTGACCAACCATTCGCTTCCGACGAACTTTCTCTCCAACGAACTTATTTGTCTTTGTTATATGATACAAATCAACATTTATTAGTCTTTGTTTTTTTGTTGCAGTTTACTTTTTCGACGAAAAATCTGGTGATCACTAGTGACTTATTGATGGTAACGTCTGACTTTCAACTGGTTACAAACCGACAGTATCCTATTTTCATAAGATTTTATCCGGTTAAAAATTTTAATCACAAAAATAGTACACAAATATCCCAACAAATAATAACCCTTCGTTGGTATAACGAGACGGGTTGGTAGAATAATAAATAATTAAGTAAAAAAATATTAAAATATTAAAAAAAAATATATAAAATCAAGTGGTGCGAAAAGGTTTCCCATTTGTCCACCCAGTTTCTAACATCATCACTTTCTCTTCCTATAAATTCAACCCTACCTCTCTCTTATCTCTCACAACCTAAAAACCAAACATGTCTACACTTGTCTATCAACAACCTTCATCCATGGATTCCTCTCATCTTTTTGAGTCTACAACCATGAAACTCAAACTGGTTTCACCCAAATCTCAAAACCCTAAAACCCCATTCGAATCGGGTTGGAATAACCTGCTTCAATCTCCTTCATCCCATAACTCCATTAACGCTTGCTTCGAAACCGAAAAAAACTCTTACGTTCATAACCAAAAATCTTTAAAACTTAGTGAGAAAAGCCTTCAACTTTGCACGGAAAGTTTAGGTAGTGAAACGGGTAGCGATACGAGTGAGGACGTCGATGCCATTTTCGCATTTCAAGTTTCAACTTCGAGTTCGAAAAGGAGTCGAAGAGATCGAGTGGAGACGAGGAATAAGGTAAGTACAAGAAGCCTTCCACCTCCATTAACGACGAAACCGTTTCAAGTTAGGTCTCATCGCGAAGGAGGAAGGTTGGTTATAGAAGCTGTGGAAATGTCTTTGGGGATTAATGGTTGTTTACGCGTTGAGAGGAGTGACGGACGGCTTCGTTTGACATGTTTGAAGAACGATGATGACGAAGATGATGATGACTATGACTATGATTATGATTATGATTACGAAGATAATTGCGACACCGGAAACGATGAAAATGAGATGGTTGAGGAGGAAATGGAAAGGAATAATGTTGTGATTGAGAACTTTCAAAGGCTAAGAAGGTGCCATGAAGATGAGAAAAATGGAGATAAAGGAATGTGTTGTAATTGGGAGCCTTGTTGTTGGGTTGCTACTTCTTAGAAATCTATTGATACATATCATGAAACTCAAGGTTTTTATATATGTTTTTTGAGTTATTATGAAAAAAACATACATGTCTTCATATTTTTTGTGTTTTCGTCTTTTCATGTTATTTTTTTCAGAAAAATCCTCAAGTTAATTTTTTTTTCTTTTTAGTTTAGTAGAATTTGACTATTGAACCTGTTTTTCAGAAACCCGGTTTAGTTTTATAGCCAGTCTCTAATTGTCAAATTTCACAAAACTAGAAAAACAAAATTTAACTTGGGATCTTTCTGGAAAATAACATTGATAAACGAAAACGTAAAAACCATGAAAATATATTGGTTTTTTTTCATAATAACTTTTTTTATTGCATTAAGCATGTGAGGTACGAGAAAAGAGAATGTAAATTGACCCATGGTATTCTTTTATTAAAAAAGAAAAGAAATTATCATAATTAAATTTGTTGGTAAAGTTCCCTTGTTATTCTAGACAAGTGGATGGATCCAGTGATAATGCACTTAAAATAACCATAAGAATCAATAAGGAATAATAATTAATTACTCTGACATGCAATCAAATTATGTTTGTAACTTGTCGGGTATATAAAATAAGTAAAAAAACAATAGAGGATCAACCTTTAAAAATAGTAATAACTTCATCATTTTAAATATTTTTAATAATATTATTTATATTTTATCAATAATAAAATTAATTTATACTTTTATCATATACTTATAACGTTCTCAAAAGATACGGCGAAACCACTTTGTGTTTAGTGGTTTTTAGAGAAGGATCGGGTCTTTTGGAGAGCTTATTGACCTGCAAAAATCAGCTTTGTGTTAGCAAATATTTAAAGAGATTATTGTCACAAATGATTTTAAAAAAATACAAAAGTTAATGCTATTAGTGATATAAACTATAAAAATTGATATTAATTATAAAAAAGGTTCATCATGAAAAAACCAACATGTTTTTACGGATTTTACATTTTCGTCACTGAATGTTATTTTTTTTTCCAGAAGACACCTCAGGTTAAATTTTTTTTTTTCTTTCTAGTCTTGTGAAATTTAACTATTAGATCCCGATTATAAATAGTAAAACAGACTTTTTAAAAACTGAAAATCAAGTTCTAATGGTTAAATTACCAATTTAAAAAGAAAAAAATTAATTTGAAGACTTTTTTAAAAAAAAAAAAATAACATGAAGGGACAAAAACATGAAAAACTTGAAAACATGTTGTTTTTTTTAATAATAAACCCTTAAAAATTAATACTACTAATGATAAAAAAATAATTAATATTGTTATAAATGATAATATATATATATATATATATATATATATATATATATATATATATATATATGTGTATATATATATATATATATATATATATATATATATATATATATATATATATATATATATATATATATATATATATATATATATATATATATATATATATATATATATATATATATATACACACACCAAACGTTATTGTAATTTTTAGCAATTGACCCTGAAAGTCTGAAACATAAATTGTGATGACTACTATCAAATCATAATCGGTTCTCAACACTCTTATAATTAATAAAAAGTATTTTGTAAGAGTTTAAATTCTATCTAATATAAGTTTTCGATCTAATAGAATATATAAAGAATCATGCTTTGTAGGTCGTTTTCACTCACTTAATGAGACGAGAAAGTGGTCGGAATTGAATAAGGTATGGTTCATGTAGGGTAACGAGGATGAAAGTTTTTCTAATTAAGCCAACCATATAATCGACTTGGACCCTACATAAGTTGAAATTTATAAGTAAAGTCAAGTTTCAAATTTTGAATTGAAAAAAATGTATGTGTGTGTGTATATATATATATATATATATATTTGGGTTGAAATGAGTACCACTAGTTTTGCGGAGTACCGGAGGTACCTCGCTTAAAATTATTTTTTTTGAAATTTTTTTTCATAATCATGTTTAAATTAATAATATAAGACTACTTGCAAAAAATCACACATAAACACACACTATAACTATGTGAAACGTGCAAGTTCACATGAACTGCACTGTTGTGAACGTATGTTCACAGCTAAGCATGTTCACATGAATTTTTCCACGTTCACATGACTTTTAAGAGGCTACGAAGTGTGAATGCGTGTAATTCTTTTACAAATATGCTTATATTATTTGTATCTAAATGAATATGAAAAAAAAATTAAAAAAAAAAAACTTTTTTTCGGAGCATGTTCACATCTTAAACCCGTGTGTTCACAGGTACTCACGGTACTCTGCATTTTTTAGGTACTCACACGAACCATATACTATATATATATATATATATATATATATATATATATATATATATATATATATATATATATATATTGTAACACCCTCCCCGAGCTCAGAAATACCACGTCAATACAATACACAGGTGGCACATCTCAATAACTCAATTAAACACATGTCATAGGATAACTCGAAATCACTGATTATTTAAACTTTCACATAATTGTCATTAACACATAATCCACTAGATTACAACATCCCCAAAAGATGCTAACACAGCCAACACTAACATAATCCCTAGCAAGGCAGATACACCGTCCTCGATTATCCGCAATTCCCTGTTCAGCAAACCCAGCTACCAATCTCTTTCCTGATACCCTGAACATTGTAGACTCGAATACGTATGCTCGGAAGCTCGTGAGTACTCGAGGGTTAGACTCTGCACGATAACACATATAACATGCACAACACAGTAATATCTCAACACATATGTACAACTCGATGCACAACACAATAATATCTCAACACACAGGTGCAACTCGATGCACAACACATTAGTATCTCAACACATAGGTGCAACTCGATGCACAACACATATCTCTGCTCAAAAGGGGACGCCGTTCCCCAGCTAACAGGCCGCACACAGCAGCGGTTAGCTCACAATAGGCACAGGAGAGACCTGGCAATATCACTACTGTATATACAGTCTCATATCTCATTACTGGTTAGGGACAGTCAGCCTGCGCGATCACATATCGCGGACACCTGCAACTCAAATACGCATAGCACGTATGTGGTAGATAGAATCATACCTGGCTCCCGCGTCCCTGTCTCACACACATTGCACAATATACACATACACTAACAGCTACACAGCTATGACTCGCAAAAACGATCCCGGGGTTTAGAAAAGAACTCGGGTACTCACCGATTAGCCGATTCCGACTTGAAAAGTAGGAACTCTCAATGCGGCTCGGCACACGATCGGTTAGAACCTGTACACATCACGGGTCTCACATATTAACACGAGCTCGATAGCCACGCAATTTAATCAAACATAACTATCACAAATAATATAAACCCGAAACACAATCTCGGATAATTAACCGATCCCCGAAACCCTTTTTCGGAACTCCTATTGAGACCCAATATCCCAAACAACTCAATCCAACAATATCCCGAAGGAATCCGACCAATTAATGACCCACAACTCTTTTATAAAACTAAACCAAGATTCTCTAGCAGGCTGATTTACGCGCCGCGCTTTTGCCAGACAGAAGAATCTTGCCCTTCGAACTCCATAGCCGAACCAGGGGTTTTCAACCCCTCCAAACTCGATTTCCAGCAGCAAATATACACAAAAACACATGAATTCGACCCATACTACTAGAAGAATCAAATTCCCCAACATAACAAAAACATATCTCAAGATTTAATCATCCAAAAATCAAACCCTTACCTTGAACACTCTTAAGAACACTATGAAGAAGAAGATCAAGCAAGATGCAAATCCTTGGCTTCACTTTTCAGCTGGAGGTTTACACAATTCACACACACACACTTTTGGGTTCTGAGATTTAGATAAGGGAATGAAAGAGATAAGGTCATATATACGTACATATCCAATTTCTCAATTAAGTAGGTTCCGAACCCATTAACCCGGACCCGATATCACTTTTTCACAAATTATATCATTAGAACCCAATTAAATCCACGATCTCAAGGAGATAATTAATCCGCTGATTATTAGCTCGGAGACACGTATCACTCAATTTTGACACGTTAAATCCACGAAACGGAATTTAATTGGAACACGCAATAATAATAAATAAATGAGCCAATAAATTAAATCCACGTACCAGGCTCAAATCCGGGATGTTACAAATCCTCCCCTCTTAAAAAGATTCCGTCCCCGGAATCTATCGAAACTCATTCGCAAATACACACCTCTCATGTTAACTCCCCGAAAATGTTGACTCATAATCTCGATATAATTTCTCAACAACTCTGTCAAATTCGCATTTGAATTCTCAATGTCACAATCATTACTAATACACCTCTTCATTTTGACTCTTAAGCATGACAATCCTCTCACATCTCTAACTCGGTTAAACAATCCACTAATAGCTTAGTTAAATCCTCTAATTCCCATACCTGTAACTGATGTATCCTCTATTCACAGAGTCTTCCCGTGGCGTCACCTCATAAGCCACTCAATCCACATATGATCTCAATCCATCGGCCTTTGCTCTCTCTCATCACATATTCGCATAGCTCTATACAGATCATCCACTAACACAACACATAACGATATTTCCATCGAATCACTAACGCAAGCTTATACACATGATTAAACTCATAAAGGGATTAAATCCACTCTCAATAGATTAATCCACTATCACAACAGAACTCTCAACTCTTTTCACCACAACAGATAAACGCATCTCATAAAACGCAATATCATAGATATGGACACACACACAAGAACTTTAATCCACTATTGATAGGATAATCCACTATCACATGATAATCCACTATCAATAGGATCATTCCACTAGCACATCACAAACACATTCACAATAACTACTCATATAACTCACATAACTCCACAAGATCAGTCCCCTAACATAGCACAATTTCGAACTCGGAAGCCCTCATCACAATGTTCCTCAATTCAACACATTAACACCATAAACACACCCCAAACACGACAAGCCCACATAACCCATTCACAGTTATCCCACAACTCTGTCACTGAATCACATTATCACAGATGCAACAAAACATTCATACGCACAGAACACATACGCTTATCACTGATACAGCCCAGCAACCCGCCCCACAACTGACACATACTCAAACCAAGCTCAGAAAGACATACCCGAAATCATATCAGCAGCATTTCGAGCTTCCTCTGTAGTCGCCTGAAAGACCCGACCCCGCGCCCTAGAATCATGACGACGGCTCTGCTCTGGCCCCACTAGAACTCGCACCCTGCACAGCTGGTCCCGACTCTGGACAGTCTCGCACTCTGCGTCCCGGCCTCCCACAACGGAAGCATAACGGCTCTGGGACTGTACACGTGGCGGCAGCATGCCCCCGCTGACCGCATCGATAACACCTGAGCACACACGACCCATTATGGCGACGGTGGCATCTCGGGCACCCCCGATCTCCAACCGAACTGTCTCCTCTATCGCCCCCATCTCGAGGTCTCTGCTCTACGCTGCTCTGGTTCTGCCCCATGTATCACGAACTCTGCCTTTGCCTTTGAATCTGATTATCTGGTCGCTGGCTCCACCCCGGTCCACCTAATCTCTGCTTCCTGTCTCTGTCTCTGTCTCTATCTCTGTCTCGTCTATCTCTCGAACTCTGACCCGAACGTCGCTCCCTGGAATCGTCTCTGGAATACCTCCGATCTCTCGAGGACTGCTCAGGAGTCCTTGCACGCCGATGCTGAAAAGATGGATCCTCGCTCTGCTTGGCTATCTCCCGCTCTCTGATGCGGGCCATCTCTAACGCTCTGGCGAAGGTAGGAGTCTCGTGCATCCCAACGAACTCCCTGATATCTGCTCGCAATCCATCAATGAACGTATCGACCTTTCGCTGCTCGGTGGCGATGTGGTGAGTCGCAAACTGGGAGTGCTCGTTGAACCGGTCCACGTACTGTTGCACCGTCATCTCTCCCTGCCGCAATTGCAAGAATCGACGCTCCATCTCTCGTCTCTCATCTCTTGGGATGTACTGCAGTTCGAACACAACCCTGAACTGATCCCACGTCATCGCAGATGCCGCAGAAGATGTCATCACTGACTCTATAGACTGCCACCACTGAGACGCCCCTCCCCTCAACAGATAGGTCGCATAACCGACCATATCTCTCGGCTCCACATGCGCAACTCTGAAGGCTGCCTCTACTTCTCGCTCCCATGCCATAGCCATCCCTGGCTCGCCCTCACCTCTGAACTGGGGTGGATCTCCCGTCATAAAATCCTTAAAGGACCCACCCCTCCACGTAGAAGATAAAGCACCAGTCTCAGACTCTGTCACCGTTGGCTGAACAGCCGGCCCCGAACTCGGACCCAAGCCCCGACCCTGCTCACGCTGTTGTCTGTAAAACTCTGTCAAGACCTCAAACAGCTCTGATCTGCGGATATACTCGTCGCCCACTGGCTTACCCGTACCGGATCCCTCACCCTGATCTGCCATAATAATCTGCACAAACCGAAACAATTGAGAACCACCGATAAATCACCCAGCGTTATACACTTAGCTAGGTTAATTAAATCCTCTAATATTTGACACCAGAATACTCCCCAAGGATCTGAACACGGTCTAAGCTCAAGCATCCACGGATACTTAATACTAAAACCACAAGCTCTGATACCATCAATGTAACACCCTCTCCGAGCTCAGAAATACCACGTCAATACAATACACAGGTGGCACATCTCAATAACTCAATTAAACACATGTCATAGGATAACTCGAAATCACTGATAATTTAAACTTTCACATAATTGTCATTAACACATAATCCACTAGATTACAACATCCCCAAAAGATGCTAACACAGCCAACACTAACATAATCCCTAGCAAGGCAGATACACCGTCCTCGATTATCCGCAATTCCCTGTTCAACAAACCCAGCTACCAATCTCTTTCCTGATACCCTGAACATGGTAGACTCGAATACGTAAGCTCGGAAGCTCGTGAGTACTCGAGGGTTAGACTCTGCACGATAACACATATAACATGCACAACACAATAATATCTCAACACATATGTACAACTCGATGCACAACACAATAATATCTCAACACACAGGTGCAACTCGATGCACAACACATTAGTATCTCAACACATAGGTGCAACTCGATGCACAACACATATCTCTGCTCAAAAGGGGACGCCGTTCCCCAGCTAACAGGCCGCACACAGCAGCGGTTAGCTCACAATAGGCACAGGAGCGACCTGGCAATATCACTACTGTATATACAGTCTCATATCTCATGACTGGTTAGGGACAGTCAGCCTGCGAAATCGCATATCGCGGACACCTGCAACTCAAATACGCATAGCACGTATGTGGTAGATAGAATCATACCTGGCTCCCGCGTCCCTGTCTCACACACATTGCACAATATACACATACACTAACAGCTACACAGCTATGACTCGCAAAAACGATCCCGGGGGTTTAGAAAAGAACTCGGGTACTCACCGATTAGCCGATTCCGACTTGAAAAGTAGGAACTCTCAATGCGGCTCGGCACGCGATCGGTTAGAACCTGTACACATCACGGGTCTCACATATTAACACGAGCTCGATAGCCACGCAATTTAATCAAACATAACTATCACAAACAATATAAACCCGAAACACAATCTCGGATAATTAACCGATCCCCGAAACCCTTTTTCGGAACTCCTATTGAGACCCAATATCCCAAACAACTCAATCCAACAATATCCCGAAGGAATCCGACCAATTAACGACCCACAACTCTTTTATAAAACTAAACAAGATTCTCTAGCAGACTGATTTACGCGCCGCGCTTTTCCCATTTGCGCGCCGCGCTTTTGCCAGACAGCAGAATCTTGCCCTTCGAACTCCATAGCCGAACTAGGGGTTTTCAACCCCTCCAAACTCGATTTCCAGCAGCAAATATACACCAAAACACATGAATTCGACCCATACTACTAGAAGAATCAAATTCCCCAACATAACACAAACATATCTCAAGATTTAATCATCCAAAAATCAAACCCTTACCTTGAACACTCTTAAGAACACTATGAAGAAGAAGATCAAGCAAGATGCAAATCCTTGGCTTCACTTTTCAGCTGGAGGTTTACACAATTCACACACACACACTTTTGGGTTCTGAGATTTAGATAAGGGAATGAAAGAGATAAGGTCATATATACGTACATATCCAATTTCTCAATTAAGTAGGTTCTGATGGAGATGACACAAACCTTGGAACATCCTTCCAAACAGAGAGAGAGCCCACACTAAGAGTTCATAAGTATCACCCTCTCAATCAAATACTGGGTGATCCAAGCACTCCTGTTCAAACAAGGAAGATGGTCCACAATGAGACTGCTGTTGCTGAACAAGCAGTTCCAGAATTCAGCCTAGCTGCTTTTGAACATGCCTGTTTCATGTCTCAACTAGAACCCAAAAAGGCATTAGAAGCACTAAAAGATTCATCCTGGATTGAAGCTATGCAAGAAGAGCTTTTACAGTTTAAAATTCAGAATGTATGGACTCTGGTGGATCTTCCTAAAGGTAAGAGAGCAATAGGTACAAGGTGGGTGTTCAGAAACAAGAAGGATGAGAGAGGGATAGTCATCAAGAACAAAGCAAGACTAGTAGCACAAGGGTACACTCAAGAAGAAGGAATAGATTATGATGATGTCTTTGCTCCAGTAGCAAGAATTGAAGCCATCAGACTATTTCTAGCATATGCAAGTTTCAAAGGCTTTAAAGTGTATCAAATGGATGTTAAGTCTGCTTTCTTGTATGGGACAATTGAAGAGGAAGTGTATGTGTGTCAACCTCCTGGTTTTGAAGACTACAAGTATCCAGACAGGGTGTACAAGCTAGACAAAGCTCTCTATGGTCTTCACCAAGCCCCCAGAGCATGGTATGACACACTGTCATCATATCTTCTACAGAATGGATTCAAGAGAGGCACTCTGGACAAAACACTTTTCACTAAATCCATCAAAGCTGAGATTCTTCTTGTCCAGATCTATGTTGATGACATCATTTTTGGCTCAACTAATGATAAGTTGTGCAAAGATTTTGAGGCCCTAATGCACAAAAAGTTTCAAATGAGTTCAATGGGGGAACTCGCATTCCTTCTAGGGCTGCAGGTCAAACAGAAGCCTACTGGTCTATTCATAAGTCAATCAAAGTATGTCAAAGACATACTGGAAAAGTTTGGCTATCAAGACACAAAGGTTGCAAGCACTCCAATGGATCCTCATAAACAGCTTCATACAGACAAAGACGGCATAGATGTGGACATTCATCTATACAGATCCCTTATAGGATCTCTCATGTATCTAACATCTTCTAGACCTGATATAATGTTTGCTGTCTGTGTGTGTGCCAGGTTTCAATGTTCACCAAAGGATTCTCACTTGGTTGCTGTTAAGAGAATTTTCAGATACCTTAAAGGCCAACCACATTTAGGCCTCTGGTATCCCAAAGACTCTCCTTTTGAACTAACTGCATATTCTGACAGTGACTATGGTGGTTGCAACATTGACAGAAAATCCACAACTGGTGGATGTCAATACTTAGGAGCAAGACTGGTCTCTTGGCAATGCAAGAAACAAACAACTGTCTCCACATCATCCACTGAAGCAGAATACGTAGCAGCTGCAAGCTGCTGCTCCCAGGTAATGTGGATTCAAAATCAGCTAAGAGACTATGGTATGAATTTCTTATCCACTCCTATTTATATTGACAATTCAAGTGCCATTAGCATTGTGCAAAACCCAGTGAAATTCCCAAAAACCAAGCATATAGAAATCAGATTTCACTTCATCAGAGATTGTAATGAAAAGAAGTTAATCCAAGTTACCAAAATACATACTGATGATCAGCTAGCTGATCTATTTACAAAACCTTTTGATGTAGGAAGGTTCACTTTCCTAATATCAAACATTGGTATGGTAAACATGGATTAATTGATTTTTATTATTATCAACTCAATATGCTAATTTAAGGGGGAGACACTGTTCCATTGAAAATCTGCACAAATTTACACTAACAGCATGAGTCTTTTCTCATGCTGCTAGTTCATTTTCTCGGACTGCTAGTTATTTTCACTTGATCTGTCAAAGTGTGCAGGGTATTTAGGTAATTTCCCAAATGTGTGCGCGGGACCTAACCTTTTCGAAACCCTTTAAAGGTCCCAGTTTCGTTCAGTTGTAACTACCAGTTACATATTCTTCTTCCACGGCCTTCTGCTTTCTCTCTGAACGATACACACATTCTCTTCAAACCCTAAACCCTAAACCGTCGTTTCTTGATCAATGGAGTTCGTAAAAGAACACAACTGCCTCCCATACACCCTGAAACACACTGACCTTGAACCGTTCCATGAGATGATGGACTTCCTCAGGCACTCCCATATACACTATGCACTCAATATTGACCCCACTATATACATATCTCATATTGAGCAATTCTGGAATCATGCCTATGTTCAAACCATCAATGGAGTGCCTACCCTGACTTCCAAAATCGATGGTACTACCATCAATATCACCGAGGAGTCCATCAGACATCATCTGCATCTTCAAGATGCCACAGGTATAAAAGACCTATCTCTTACTGCTTTACACTTTGGTCTTCAAAATATTGGATATAGGGGTCCTGCTGATTCTTTTACTTTCTTGAAAGCACATTTTTCTCCTAAATGGAAATACCTTGTGCATATTATTCAGCAATGTTTAAGCCCCAAAAGAACTGGTTGGTCCGAATTTTCTTCAAATATTGCCACTGCCTTAGTGTGCTTTTCTACTGGCCAACAGTTTAATTTTTCAAATATGATCTTTCAAGGAATGTTAAGGCATCATTCCTTGAAGCATGGGAAATTTTTTGATGTATCCTCGATTTTTGGCAAAAATAATTGCACACACCTGCACTGCTTCAAATTTACATAAGAGGATATATGTTTCCCATAGGCACTCACTATCTTCAATCAAAAGGCTGATAAAGCCAAGTGCCAATTTTGTTAGCATTGATGCTCCATTGCCCTCTGCAATGATGAACATCATCACAAGAAACAGAGGAGAGGGGCCTGAGCAGACACAGCCTAACATTACTGCTTCAACCCCAGGACCCCAACCCACTCCTCATGATACAGATATTCCCACTGATCCTTTTGTACAGCCCACACGCCCACTACAATACTTATATAAAAGGAAAAGGGGACGAGGAGCTCCTTCCTCCTCCTCCCTTAGACAAGAGCCATATATCCCTGTGCAGGAGGATCCTTCTGCACAGAATATCCAAAGGGAACCAATTGAGGACACTCCCAACCTCAATCAGGAGGTGAACATCTCTTCTGAGACTGTTCATATGGGTTCTGTGGCTGGCACTACTGATGTCTCTGCACAAGAGGCACAGGACAGGGCCAACATCTCTAAGACCACACCCATGGCAACAGCAAGTGTGCAAACACGAGCTGGAAGTCCCCAGTACCAAGAAAAGAGGGGCCCAGAGGTTCCTACTTCTGGTGTTAATGTCAGTGATAGACCACAAACACCCCTGGTGTTATCTGATCTTGAGACTAGTCTGCAACTGATGCTCTTAACGGATCCAAAGCTGAAACCTGTTGTAACCATGTTGGAATACCAAATGTCCATCATTGCTGCACAGGGGGCACAAATTCATGCACTCAAACAGGCAGAAGCTGCTCACAATCAGAAACTGGCTAATCTACACAAAGGGTTTACTCTTTGTGGAAATAAGCTCATCAAACTAGAGCAGTTGATTCAAACCCATGTGGCAAAGGTTGTAGGTCCTTCTGACCAAACCAATGCTTCCAAAAAGGGGGAGAATCAGGAAGTTCCTGAACCAGTCCAAGCAGCTCCAACACCAACAGTCCAAGCAGCATCAACAGCTCCATCTTCTAGGCTAGCAGTCCCAACAGCTTCTCAAGCTGTTAGCCTAGAAACTCAAGCTGCTTCTACAAGAGCAACTGGAGTTGTTAAAAGAGAAGGTATTCAAGCTCCATCCAGTTCAGTCCAAGCTACATCTTCTGCTACAAAAGATAAGGGCAAGGGTATTCTCATTGAGTCTCCAAAGCACAAGTTTTCTTCCAGAAAAGCCCAGATTGCCTTTGATGCTGAGATTGCCAGAAAATTAGCAGAAGAACAAGATCAGGCCTTAGACCAGCAAACCCATGCCCCAATGCAAGATGATGAAACCTTAGGAGATTACCTAAGAGGGTGTGTGGTCAAGCAAGGTGAAAGGAAGAGGAAGATGCCAACTGGGCATACCAAGGCTGAAAATAGAAGATTCTTGATCAATTTTGCCGTTGCAGCAGACATTCCAAAGAAAATTGCTCAGTCCATGAGTACTGAAAGGCTGCAGGAAATACATGATAAAGAAATGGAGAAAAGAAAGAAAACAAGAGTCTCTTCAGCAGTTCAGCAAGTACCAAAAGTTCAACCGTCCCAATAGTCCAACCATCAACAAAACCAGTCCAAACTGAAGCTGCCAGTGCACCTGCTCCCACTGATCAACCTACTGTTTCTGTTCCATCATCTGTTAAGAGGGTGATCTTTCAGCACCATTTGCAAAAAGCTATGGAAATAGAAAAGTTGATTGATCAACATGACTTCACAAAGCCAGAAATCAACTACTGGTTTGCCAGGTCTCTGGATGAAAGAAATATAAGGATCAAGTTTGTGATAAGGAGAGAATCTGGACCAGAAGAGGAGTATGATACATTCTGGCAGATGGTCCATAAGCTGACCAGGGATGAACTAATAAAGATGTACCACATAGGGTCTGTTTCTCAAGTCAGATCTGATCTTCCACAAGTAAAACAACTCATCAGAGATCTAAGTTCAGTTGCTGATGCTGAATTTGCAAGAAAAGAAGTGGAAGATGCTGAGAAGAAAGGGAAGCAGATCAAGGAAGTACATATTTTTGTCAAATCCAGAATCTACAGAATTCAATTCAAAGATGGATTTGGTATTTTCTTCAATCTCGAGTTTTATAATTTTTCAAAAGATATGCTGCTTCAAATAAAATCAGTTAGGATATCTTGTGATAAAGAAGAGATGAAGAGAGAATTTTTGAAGGCTATAGATCAGAAGCTTGCACAATTGTAAGTTTTTGAAAGCCTTGATTTGTAAATAACAGTTTACTTTTTCATTTCCTTATTTGTATAGAACTTAAAGTCTTGTATAAAGAATTTAAGTTAGGGGGAGATTGTTGGGAAATAGTTTAAGTATACTCAAGCTGTTAGTTAGACTTCTCATACTGTTAGTAGAATTTCTGTGTAAGTACAAAGTTCATGCTGCTAGTTGAAGAAACTCGAGCTGCCAGTATAAAAGTTCAAGTTGCCATAGCAAAATAACTCAAGCTGCTCAGTTCATGCTGCCAAGTCATTCAAGCTGCTCAACAGTTTCATAAACAGAATGTGCTGATTTTCAGGGAAGATATCTACAAGAAGATTCCAGCATATCTACTATCAGAGAAGTCATAGTCCTTCAAGGAAACACGTCCATAAAGCAATATAAATAGACAGAAGATTGTATAGAAGATATACGCATAGAATAAGAGTTTTCTGCATATTTTGAGTCTGTAATTGCTTTATTGTTCAAGTTTTCTTAAGCCTCTAAGGTTGTAAAAACCCTAAGAACAGTTTGTGTTCTTCGTCTAATCAAAACAGATTAGAGGTGATTGTAATCAGTGAATTCAGCAATACAAACAGTCTTGATTACTTCTTATGTTTTATGCTATTATTGATTCTGAAAGTTTTTGTCAAAATAATTAAGTGTTATTCCGCAAACTTCTTAATTAAACTTTGATTCAAAGCAAGATTATTGATTTATACTCTGATAAATTCAAATCAGTTAATCTTGGTTATTCATAATTTTCATAAGTTATAGATCCTGACAGAAGTTGCAACAATGAGTAGAAAAGTATTGAAAGTATTACAATAAGAAAAATCAAAAATGAGAGTGGCATCTTCATTCTTCAACCAGTAAAAAGTTTTCTTTTCAGAAAAGAAGAAGAATGATTTATTGAAATATTGAAGTTTTATATTGGAGTATTTATAGAGAAAAAATCGAGTCATCAAACGGTCAAATTTTTTCTCTTTTGACCGTTGCAACAGTTATTTAACCGTTGTTAAATTTTAATAAAAAAATGATTAAAATATAATTTTCATTTAATGTAGAATAATGATAAAAAAATATAAAAAAACACTTGTTATAAAGAAGAGAAAAAGAATTAATAGTTTGCATTATAAAAATAAAATTTTAATTGATGTAAATTAGTAATCATAATTAATGTTATGATAAATGAAAATAAATGTTAGTATAAGTAAACGTTAGTACATAAATAAACGTTAGTATGCATAATTAAATGTTAGTACATAAATAAAATGTTAGCAACAGTTATTTAAATGTTAGTATAAGTAAAAACGTTAGTATAAATAAAACGTTAGTAAACATAATTATTATATTAGAAATAATAATACATGTTAGTAGTTCATAAGTGTATTATTATTGTTATCGTATCAACTATTTATGGTAATTATATTCTCATTATAAGTTATAACTTTAAGTAATCATACATCGTTTGATTCTTGATTTAATCGCAAAGATCTTCGTGCTGATAACGTGTTATAATTAACAGAATTTAGATATCACTCAATCACCAAGACTTGTAAAGCTTTTTATATGTATTTCTTTGCATTCTATTTGTATGATCATAAGTTCTATTTATATACAAAAACACACTATTACATATTTATTGAAATCACTGTTAGTTGTTGCTTCTTCACTTGGTAAAAGAGAAGGAAAAGTTATCATCCACAATTTTGTCTCTTTGTAACATTAATGTTTTTTTGGATATTGTAACATTTAAATAATTTCATACTTACGTGCAAACTTGTGATTTATTGTAACGTGGATATTGTATCCACGTTACAATTACACATCATTGTTCAAGTCGTAAAATATATTCATAACACTTTTATTTATTGATTTTTTTTACAAAGGTCAATGAAAATAATTGGGTCACTACCATGTATTTATACTTAAATGAAACTGTATATATTAAAAGTTAAAAGAGAAAAACAAACTGATTATTATTTAATATAGATATTAATTTAAAATTAAAGGGTCTTATATGTAAATTCGTAAACATATGTTAAAAAATTAGTTCAAAAATTAGAGGTGTTATGTGTAAAACGTTAACACATGAGCTTAAATGCCTAGACCGATGGTCATAATATTTAGACACTATTGGAATTTTGGTCTTTATTTGCATTAAACTTTGATAAAAATCACAAATGTATTGAAAAACAATACCCCTTAAATAAAACATGTTGAGTTGTTCACTATAGATTACATATTCACAATCCACTTCAACTTGATGTTCATCTTTTAAAAAATATTGCAATATTAAGTATAAAGTAATCATACATACTCTTGGAGAAAAAATTTGAAAATTTAAATAATATGTTAAAATAACAAATTATCTTCATAAATTCTGTAGCATTACTAAAACCTATAAAAAATTAATTTTTGGCACACAACTCTTATGTTTAATACGTGAATTTCATACGGAAAATAAAAAGAATTAGTTTCAAGAAACTATGTTGTAAAGTATCAAATACATGGAAATTAAAGAGTGAAAGAAATGATGAAGAAGAAAAAAAATCTGATCTTCTCACTTGAGAATCTTCCTTTGCTTTGATCTTTCAATTTGTTAAGAAGAGTTTCATGTCATTGGAAGAAAACGTATAATACTTATAAACATTGTAGCTCTTGATTGATCAATGTAATGAACATGATTAATCAAATGTAAAAGCAAATTTTCTAATTTACCATTTGCGAAATGGTTTTCTAGAATCCGTAGCCAAATCTTTGAGTTTTTTTTTCAATATCAATTAACATATATAAAACCGAATTATTGCTTAACAATTAATATTGTTGATTTACGTAAAAATTGAATAATTTATAATTGCGTAGATTTATTTACCTTAATGTCGATAGAGAAAGTCCTTTGGAATCTGGTTTGACAAAATTATTTTGTTCTATAAATTGTTCAATTTTTATCAATTACGTAAAATAATTTATTGAATAATTTATAGAACAGAATAATGTTTACAAAATTAGAAAATCGATATATAGAAACTTGTTAGATGATGGTCTGCCTAAAAAATGGAGATTATGGGTGTGTTTGATTCGTTAAGAGGTAATTGTCTTATTGCGTATTACCACTTCTTATTGATAAAAGACGTCTCAATAATTGATAAGAGGTTGCAATAAGATTGTTTGATTTTTAAATTTATAAATGTCTAACCATATATGTTTTCTTGACTTTATTTATGAAATTAATATAAAAAAAAATTATGATTCATATATATGTGACTAGTCTATTTTATTAACCAAAATTTCAACTAGCACACATATTTCGAAGCAAACAAATAACTCATAACAATCATAACTATCGAATATGCAATAATTCTTCAAACAAAAGAAAACCAACAATCAATTGATAATATCAACTATTAGTTCTTACAACGGACTAATATCAACTTTCAGTCTACATTAGTCTGTTCAAAATTCGTTCACGTAAATTTTTCATATATTGTTGATCAACAACGGCACTTCCATGTGCTTGAGCTTCTTGTACTGCTTCATTTCCAGTATCCCCTTGTACATCTGCATTTTCGTCATCCACTTGATTATACTAAAAAAAACTCATCATTTAATCCTTCCTTTCGTATAAACTTACAAACCTCTTTTAATACACCAAATTCATTTGTGCATATAATAGCCTAAACAAAATTTAAATAGCCCATATTAATTTACTAAAACAACCCAATATTAATCCATTTAAATTATAATCTACCTATCAGTCCGATTTAAATCTTTATTTGAAAAGCCCAAAATAAATAAATAGGAATGCAACCCATTTAAATTTTAAAACCCAAAACTAGTTTCTAAATTAATGTGCCCAAAAATATCTAGCCCAAAATCAGTTATCAATTTATGAAAGCCCAAAAAAAATTAAAAACCCGAAACCAATATTTAAACATTATTCAACTTATTAGCCTAAAATAATAATAATAATAATAATAAACAAGCATCCCCACACCTAACGCACGGTACACCTACTCACCTAGCCCATCTTCTTTCTTAAATTGAAGTTTCTTTTCTTGAACCCCTCTCAGTGAAGACAAACAGAAAAATAAAAAAGAATGGCAGCGCCGGTCAAAGGAAGAAGCCACCAGCCAGTCGCCGGCCAAGGCGGTTCCGGCACCGATCTCTTCTCAACACTACACCCACAAAACCTCCCTCGCTCTCTCTCTCTCTCTCTCTCTCTCTCTCTTTATGGAACCCAGAAACAGAAAGGGAGAAGGCAGACAGCACCGCAAGGAAAAACAGCGGCGGTCGACCACCGGCAAGAATAGAGAAGGAGCAGTTCGGTGTTGTCTAGAGTTTGGGGAGGGGATGGTCGTCGATGAAGCGATAGCCGGAGGAGGAATCTGCTCTCTGCGATGATAAGAGGGGATCAGTGACATTTTCTTCTCAGATTGAATAAGAGAGGGTGAGAGTTTTTTTTGTCACTTACAATTATTGATATCAAACACTCTGATCCTTAATTCTCTTACCAAATGGGAGGATTGAGCCCATTCAGAGCATATTGAGAGCTTCAAACAGGGCCTATGTGAAATCCTCCTAAAATCAAGGATTTTGTTTGTCTGACCTAGTCAAACGAGAGTTTATTGTCAATAATGTCCTGATAAAAATGGTTTCTTAAAGTAAATTTAAATTATAATTTATAAGAAAACGTATATGTGTAAAATGCTAGATATGTAGTGGGGTAGTTTTTTAGTCAAATGGAAAGTTTATTGTTAATAATGTTTATGATAAAAATGGTTTCTTAAAGTAAATTTAATTTATAAGAAAATAGTATATGTGTAAAATGCTAGATATGTAGCGTGGTAGTTTACAAACATATGTAGTGGGGTAGTCTTTTTTGTTTAAAATGGACGGTTATTCACAAATGCATGTATCAATGAGTTGTATGTTGTGCAATAAAAGAAATAAGTGAGTTAAGACGGTCTGGATTTAACGGTTAATTAATCCAACGGCTTAGATTTATCTCTTCAATGTTCTTCCGAGGCAATATATAGGAAGAATTCTTTTGTTTGATTTTGTTTGTTGCATGAGCTGCAAAAGAAAAAAAAAACAAAACCTATATTTATTATTTTTTTTAAAACTTGCAAGTTGAATACACAATTACACAACCCACAATTCTTTTTTTTTTTTTTATCAATCATGCGGCGCAAACAAAAAAGAAAAAGAAAACCATAGCCGCAAACAAAAAAAAACACTATATAATTAACTCTATATCTAACGATTCAACAAATATGGTTGGCTCTAATACCACTAGTTATATATATTTGAATAATAATCCCGGATCAAACATATTGTCAAATCATTAAGATAAATCATAAATTGATTTCGTCTTAATAATGCGGAAATCTGAGGACGAACGATCAGGATTGTGAGAATCTTTCTCACCTAAAACTTTAATGTTCTAGACCGAATAGCAGATCTCTGATAGATGGAGATTAGGGATCTTAGAGTTTCTTTAGGGTATTGGGGATCCTCACTATATACAGAATGGGAATTAGGGTTACCATCAAACCCTAAAGCCCACTAATATTAGTTTATTAATTAATAGCACAATAAGTCTATTAAAGATAAAGCCCAATAATTTAAACATATAAGTCAATCCAAATAGAAATTCTAACATTCTCTACCTTGTTCTTCATTATTTCAAGAATGAGGCATGTAAACCTAAATGGGTATTTAAACAATTGTTTCTATATCTAACGATTCAACAAATATGGTTGGCTCTAATACCACTAGTTATATATATTTGAATAATAATCCCGGATCAAACATATTGTCAAATCATTAAGATAAACCATAAAAGAACTTATATCTGAATCCATTGATATCGTCTTTTCTATGCGGAAATCTGAGGACGAACGATCAGGATTGTGAGAATCTTTCTCACCTAAAACTTTAATGTTCTAGACCGAATAGCAGATCTCTGATAGATGGAGATTAGGGATCTTAGAGTTTCTTTAGGGTATTGGGGATCCTCACTATATACAGAATGGGAATTAGGGTTACCATTAAACCCTAAAGCCCACTAATATTAGTTTATTAATTAATAGCACAATAAGTCTATTAAAGATAAAGCCCAATAATTTAAACATATAAGTCAATCCAAATAGAATTTCTAACATTCTCTACCTTGTTCTTCATTTTTTCAAGAATGAGGCATGTAAACCTAAATGGGTATTTAAACAATTGTTTATAAATGGTTGTAACATCACTTGGATATTGTGGTACGATGATGTAATGCATTTGAGCCATATATGTGTGTGTGTGAGAACTTTGGAGTTGATTTCTTTAAGTTTAAGCCAAACCCAAAACTAGGGCACAAATGGAGTCCTAAAGATTTTTGGGTGGAATGTTGTTGTTTGCTATGTTTGAGTGCTCAAAAACAACCCAAACAATGTTATAAAAATATTGGAAGTGATATATTTGACTTATATTAAGTTTTGGAAATTTGAGTGTAAAATATGATGGTCTGATGTTGACTCGTCGAGTTGCCTCTGTTGAATAACTAAAATTTCAACATATTGCATCGACCGATCGAGTCACCCAAAATGACTCGCCGAGTTGAATCACTCTGACCAAAAAATGATTTTTAATCATAAAGGACTTATGTAAGGGTCTAATGCTTGTTTCCACTACTAGTGGAATAGTTACCTACATGTCACGCCTGTCAATTAGGTAAACATTGTCGTTTGTCTTTTTCAAAGTCTGTAACGAAGACTTCACGGATTTTTGAACTTGTTCATTCTGATTTGTGGACATCTCCTGTACCAAGTTTGAGTGGTTTTAAATATTATATACTTTTTTTGGATGATTATTCTCATTTCTTATGGGTGTTCCCTTTGCGTGCTAAATCTGATGTGTTTCAAGTATTTACAAATTTCCGTGCCTATGTTGTAAATCGAATCTGCCTGGCTTCGTAATTTTTTGATTGAGTTACATCTACCTCTTTCACGTGCCACAGTTGTTTTTTGTGATAATGTAAGTGCCATGTATTTAGCTAATAACCCAGTACAGCATCAACGAACCAAACATGTGGAAATTGACTTACACTTTGTAAGAGAACGTGTTGCTTTGGGGCAAGTGCGTGTGTCGCATGTTCCCTCCTCTCATTAGTTAGCAGATATATTTACTAAAGGTCTTCCTACACAGCTGTTTTTACAATTTAAGTCCAGTCTTAGCATTAGTCCTCCTCCAGCTGCGACTGAGGGGGGTGTGTTAAATAATGTATAGTGTAGGGGTCTCCTTTGTAAATATGTAATCTATTTATACTATGAGATGAATGCAATACACCCTATCAAGGGTTTCCACATATTCTAGCAATTGCATTTGAAAAAAAAGGGCTAGCATTATGTGTTAATGTGTTATACGTCAACGGGCCGTCTTCGTGGTGATGATTGGTTACACGTTGTACGAACTAACATGCATTGACAGGATGCCCCATTTGATGTGTTTTGAACCATGTTTAGCATGAGGTTTTAGGCAACGGGCCGCCAATGGCGATTATGATTACAAGTTACACCGTATTATCATGTATTGGCATCACATGTATCATTTGTAGTACGTAGTTATAGAAGAAATGGGCTGCCATTTTCACGGGTCGATTAATTTGTTAGCTATATATTAGGGGTCAAATGCCCCCAATAATTTTTGTTTCATGTGTTGTATATGTTGTAAAAAAATATACCCCAACTTATTTCTAAGAAACCAAACTATGTTGTTTAAAAAACACAAAGAGCCCCATTTATAAGGGAATTTGTAATAAAATGGACTTAGTATGTGGTTTTTTAATGGTTTTGATAGTAGTACGATGAATTTTAAACTGACCTTTCTAAAATTATGAAAAATGACCCCTAAAAAAGTATGCTCTGGATCTGCTAGTGGCTGTAGTACAATAATAAATAGACATTGTAACGTGCTACTGTAACTTGAATCATTATGTATCACTGTCGGGGTGACGTCCATTCGTGAGAAACCAACATACTTCAAAAAGGCTGTGAGGGTGAGGTGTCTAATGTAGATTTATGTATTGGTGGTGTGAGAAGCAAATAGACTTTCACGAGGGTAAGGTGACTCCACACCAACGTTGTAAGCTGTTTGTTGCCGCTTATTGGCGAACTTGAGAATGATATTATTTGAACTCGGTGGCGTAGCAACTCACTAAACAACAATTCTTGTTTACTCTTATTTTCAGGCATAAACATACGAGGGTAAAGAGCTCCCGGACCTCCTTATGGTTTAGAAACTTGAAGTTATTAGCAGGAAGACTTTGGTATGCTTGACATTCGTATTCTGTATTGGGTGGATGGCTATCCAACTTTTAAATAGTTGTTACTCGATGATTTTTTTCCCACTTGTAAAATTGATGTATTAATGGTTAGAAAAATTAAAATCTAAAGTATTTGGATCTTGTACCGGTTATTACAAGAGTTTTAATTAGTTTGTATTTTCACAATTATAAATGTATGAATTATCGTTAATTATTACTGAAATATATATAATTATATTAGTTGATTGTGATTTCATTGAATTTTGAGAAATTATAGTTTAAAATTACAAAACTTAAATAACATTTCCAGAATTTAAATGAGTTTATATTTATAAAAGCATTATATTTTCGATCACTGTTATATCAGTTTGATCTTATTTTTTTACTTGTTCCGAATTGGATTCTTTTCATTATTACTATATTGTAAAACTTATCATGTTTTTAAAATTTTATTTATTTGGTGGTAGCCTCCACCTTCCTGCAATGACACAGCCTTCGGCCTCCCACCACCCTTTACTTTGTCTAATAAAGTGAGAAAAACGTATACGGTATCAAACAAATAAACAAATAAAAGTATAAAGGTATGTTGGTTTTTTTCACCATAAATTCAAGGGTTTATTATGGAAAAAACAAACATGTTTTCACGTTATTTTGCGTTTTTGTCCCTCCATGTTAATTTTTTTATATAAAAGTTCTCAAGTTAATTTTTTTTATTTATGGTTTAGTGAAACTTGGACATTAGAACCGGTTATAATTAGTAAACCAGTTTTTTTAAAAAACAAAAACCAGATTCAAATGTCCAAATTTCACTAAACCGAAAAGAAAAAAATTAACTTGAACACTTTAATGAAAAAAATAACATAAATAGGCGAAAACGTGAAAACATGTTTGTTTTATTCATAAAACCCTAAATTCAAATAAGAAATATAACAAGTACATTCCATTGCGAACTTAATGACACAATAGTATAAATGACACGTCATTGTCACATCATCCTTTAACTTGTATCATTGATTTGTAGAGATGAAAAAAATAGGAGAAAAACTTAGCAGCACAAGACTCAATTTTACTTTTATTTCTTGAATATTTTTTTCCCCAACTTACAACTCAAAAGTAATGTCAATATAATGACTAAGTTATGACATTCATAACTAGCTACATAACTACTCCATTAAACACTAAATTCTTCACCTTTCAAAACTCATGGTGGTTACTAGACATTAATCATCAAACTTTTCATCTTTTGATGGTTACATGAATTAATCATAAATTTAAACATAATAATTATTCAAGTTTAATTTATTTTATTGCTAACAATGCCTCCCTTAAATTAAACTTGCTTTTTACTCCCAATCTTTCAACATTCTTCTTGAAAAAATTCCCACCAAACGGCTTCATAAAAATATCCGTCATTTGATCTTCTGTCTTGCAATACTCAACTTGAACATCTCCTTCGTTGACAAGGTCCCTCAAGAAATGATATCTGATGTGGATATGCTTTGTTCGTCCATGAAGAATTGGATCCTTTGTGACTGAAATAGTCGAGCTATTATCACAATACAAAGTGGTTGACTTATCTTGCTTTTTCATAAGACTTTCCAAAATTCCGCGCAACCAAACCAATTGACAACCAGCATATGCTGCAGCAATATATTCGGCCTCTTTAGTAGAAAGTGCCACAATTTGTTGTTTCTTAGAACTCCATGATATCGCACCAGTACCAAGATGAAATACATAACCAGACATGCTTCTGATATCATCCATACTTCCGGCTAAATCACTATCAGTGTAATCAATGTGCATTAGCCTCATAAAAAATTCCATGATCAATTGTGCCTTTAATGTATCTGAGAATCCTTTTTGCTGCTTCCCAATGATTTGAATAAGGTTTCTCCATAAACCTACTCACCAAGCTTACACCGTACATGATATCAGGCCTTGTAGAAGTTAGATACATCAAATTTCCAACAAGACTCCTATATAAAGTTGAATTCACCATCTTGCCTTCACCTTCTTTAGATAACTTCAAACTTGTAATGCATGGAGTGGTGACCGGATTCGCATTCTCCATCTTGAATTTCTTTAAAATTTCTCTTGCATAACTCTCTTGTGAGATAAAAGTTCCCTTCTTGGATTGATGAACCTCAATTCCAAGAAAATGGTGAAGTTTTCCAAATCTGTCATTTCAAATTCTGCCATCAATGAGTGTTTGAACTCATGTAACATCCCCAAATCGTTTCCTGTTAAAACAAGATCATCAACATAAAGACTAACAACAATGAAATTTCCATGTGAATCTCCTTTAGTGTAAAGAGTATGCTCATCTGGACATTTTTCAAATCCATAATTCTCAAAATACGAATTGATACGACTATACCAAGCTCGTGGTGATTGTCTCAATCTGTACAACGCTTTCTTCAACTTGTACACTTTATTCTCTTCACCTTTTTTGACAAACCCAAGTGGTTGATCAACATAAACTTCTTCTTTGAGAACACCATCAAAAATGCGGATTTTACATCCATTTGAAACATTTTCCAACCATTTTGAGCAGCAAGAGAAATGAGCAACCGAATAGTTTCGAGTCTTGAAACGGGAGAATATACTTCACTAAAATCTTCGCCTTCTTTTTGCTTGAAACCTTTTGCAACCAACCTTGCTTTGTGTTTGTTGATAGACCCATCTGGATTCATCTTTGTCTTGTACATCCACTTAACTCCAATAGAATTTTTGTGTGGTGGCAAATCTGTAAGCTCCCATGTGTCATTTTTTTCAATGGAGCTAATTTCTTCTTGCATGGCTTTCCTCCATTTTTCTTCTTGACAAACATCATCAAAGTAATTGGATCTTCCCCTACAAAGAAAGCAACAAATACAGAATCATTTTGCACAATCTCTTCTGTTACATCATATAACTCTTGAAGAGTTCTTGTCTTTCTTATCGGGCTTCTTGGAGAAGAACTTGCTGAAGAATTTTGAAAACCGGGAGGACTCTCTTCTTGAACATTAGTTTCAGCATTTCCAATCTCTTCTTCTTCAACTTGAAAAGGAAAACTTGGTAAATTTTCCTTTCAACTTCGATCTCTTCAAAGAAAGAACTTTCATCAAATCGAACATCTCGACTTATCACAATTTTCTTTGTCGTTGGATTATACAACTTGTATGTTTTGCTTCTTTCAATATTGCCAATAAAGATGCACTTTTCTGACTTGTCATCCAACTTACTTCTCATTGAATTAGGGACATGAGAATAAGCAACACTTCCAAATACTTTAAGATGATGAACACTTGGTTTTGTACCATACCATGTTTCATGTGGTGTGCAATTTCCCAAACTCCTTGTTGGTGACCTGTTAATAAGATAAATTGCACAAGAAACAACTTCAGCCCAAAAACTTCTTGGTAACCTTTTCCTTTTTAATAAACATCTTGCCATCTCCATTATTGTTCTATTCTTCCTTTCACATACACCATTATGTTGAGGCGTATAACGGACCGTCATTTCATGTCGTATGCCATTGTCTCGACAATATTTCTCAAATTCATTTGAGAAATATTCACCCCCACGATCTGTCCGCAAAGTGTTGATTTTTAACCCCGTAAAATTCTCAACTTCAGCCTTGAAATCCATAAATCTTTAAAAAACTTCAGATTTTTCTTTAACACAATACACCCAAACTTTTCGTGAGAAATCATCAATAAAAGAGATTAAATAACGATTACCTCCCAAAGATGAAACGGTCATCGGCCCACATAAATCTGAGTGAATAAGTTGCAATGATCTTTTTGCCTGCCATGATGATTGAGAGGGAAATGGGGTTCTATTGCTTTCCAAATTGACAAGCTTCACAAACTTCATTCATACGATCAATTTTAGGCAATCCTCTCACCATCATTTTCCTTGATAGTAATTCCAAATCTCCATAGTTCAAATGACCATACCTATCATGCCATAACTTGGAAACTCCTTTGTCAACACCAACAAAACATGACATATTTTGATTTTGAAGAGCCAACGAGAAAAGATTATTTGACGCAACCGTAACTCTAGCAATGATTGATTTTTCTTTGACAAAAAACAAGTCATGTCATGATAATGAATATCATAACCTTTCTTCAAAAGATAACCAACACTAAGCAGATTACTTTTTAGGCCAGGAACAAAATAAACTTCTGACATTTTCTCAATACTTCCTTGTCTTGTTTTAAATTCTAATTCACCAACACCACTAACTTTATATGATTTTCCATCTCCAAATTTTAACTTCGCCATAATCATTTTCAAACAACTTGTAAAATAATATGCTTGCTAGCGCCGCTGTCTATGTACCAGACATTTTCATTATTTCCGCCTTGAGATACTAGCAACAAAGTGTCTTGATTATGAGACTCCGAGTTTTTGCTTCCGCTAGCCCAATTTGCATCGTGTTTTTCTTCATCTCTAAAACCAACAATCGATCTCTTGCTAAATGACCGGGTTTGTGACAATTATCACATTCAAAATAACTGCGTCCTCTTCCTCTTTGATAGCCACGTCCACGTCCTCTTTGCCAACTTCGAAAACTTTGACTTTGATTTGCTTCATTCCACCCATTTTCATTTCTTCCATAGTTTCCTCTTCCACGAGAATTTGCAAATCTTCCTCTAGAGTTTCCTCCTCTTCCACGGTCATGGTCTTTACCTCTTTGGCTTTTGAAATCTTCTTGCTTCTCATTTAACGACAACTTTGACTTGAGGGCTTGTTCCAAAACTACTTCTTTCTTTTTCTTAGTAAATCTTTCTTCATGAGCTTGCAACGAGCCAGTTAGTTGATCAATTGTCATAGAATCTAAATCCTTAGATTCTTCAATGGCTACAACAATATAATCAAATCTAGAATCCAAAGAGCGAAGAATTTTTTCAATGACACGAATATCATCCATAGTTTCACCATTTCTTTTTAATGAATTGGTTAACTACCTATAATACACGTGAACAGTAATCAGAAACTAGTTCTGCTTCTGTTTTATGCAAGCCTTCAAATTCCGCTCAAAGAGTTTGCAATCGTACCTTTTTTACCTTTTCAACGCCTTTGTATGTCATTTCTGAAATCTCCCATGCTTCCTTTGCCGAAGTAGCACCACATATTTTCTCCCACGCAGCTTCATAGGATTGTACTCCTTGGTATATCCAAAACAAAGCTTGTTGGTTCTTTTTCCTCCATCTTCTTAGATTCTCCTTTTGAGCTTGGTTCAATTCTTCTTCATTTTCTTCTTCCGTGTAGCCTTTTTCAACTGTCTCCCATTCTTCTTGAGATCCAAGAAGAGCTTTCATTTAGATACTCCATTTGGCATAGTTATCTTTGGTTAATTGAGAAACAAAGGAAAGAGGAATAGAGTTGTTCATTTGAACAAATTTAGGACCCTAGATTAAAGAGCTCTGATACCAATTTGTAGAGATGAAAAAAATAGGAGAAAAACTTAACACCACAAGACTCAATTTTACTTTTATTTCTTGAATATTTTTTTCCCCAAGTTACAACTCAAAAGTAATGTCAATATAAAGACTAAGTTATGACATCCATAACTAGCTACATAACTACTCCATTAAACACTAAACTCTTCACCTTTCAAAACTCATGGTGGTTACTAGACATTAATCACCAAAGTTTTCATCTCTTGATGGTTACATGAATTAATCATAAATTTAAACACAATAATTATTCAAGTTTAATTTATTTTATTGCTAACAAGATTGAGGGACTAAAATGAAAACGACAATGAAACTAGAGGGACACAATGGTTTTTCTTAATATAAACCATTTTTTAATAATCTAAATTAATCAGCTTGATTCGGGTAGCTCGGTTTGAGAGTTTGATTTTAAGCCAACCCAAAAAATTTTGTCTCTGTTATGCCTCATCTCAATTTTTTTATTTCGGGTTTGAGACGGTTTCGGGTCAAAATGTATAGCCGAAACAAGGCTTTGGTTTTGACTTTTGATCTATATAAATTTTTAATGTTGTTATATATATATTTTTTTTACTTTTACATTGTAATATATATAGTTTCATGTTTAAATGTATTAAGAAACTTACTTTCAACGTGTATGCAGATGTGATGGGTCATCTTCATATGAGTCATGATGGTATTCAGCATGTGAGATATGATGCTAAATGGATCAATATCCGAGTCGTTATCATCAAAGTCATCTTCAACTTCAACTAGTGAACATGGATATCATGAAATGCATGTCTAGAAACCAAAGTTTGAAGATGCACTACTA
Source organism: Centrapalus pauciflorus (assembly GCA_020465985.1). Classification (NCBI taxonomy): domain Eukaryota; kingdom Viridiplantae; phylum Streptophyta; class Magnoliopsida; order Asterales; family Asteraceae; genus Centrapalus; species Centrapalus pauciflorus. Next base: position 8,187 of record JAANYP010004944.1, on the reverse strand, counting down.
CAAAACTGATAAAAGAACCCCCTAAATATAGCTAGGTTTTTTAAAAATTTGTTAAAAAACCGGGCTATATTAAAACGCGTGTTTTTTTTAAAGTAATATAGCCCGGTTTCTTACTCAGCAAACCTGGTTATATCTCATTAAACTTAACCAGCCCCTATGAACATAATAGAGCCCGGTTCCTTATTAAGAAACCTGGTTATATTTGGTCTGACATATAATTAATGTTCCTCAAAGGTTGTGCGTTGACTACTAATATAACCCGGTTATTTTACAAAAAACCGGGTTATATTTGTGCATTTATTATTTTTCGAGCAGCGCACCACACCTAGCCGTAGGACTATGATGTTATGCAATCGGACCCGGTTATTTAAATAAAAACCGGGCTTTATTCACAGCATTAATTACTGATCGAGACGTTTATCTACCTAGCTAATATAGCCCGGTTGTTTTACAAAAAACCGGGTTATATTTGTTTAGATGAGAAATAAAACAAACGGCTTCTTCTTCTCCAACCATTACAATTTCATTTTATTAAAATCTCATTCTCCATTAATACAACTTCAACAACCTCTTCATAAAATCATCATTATTTTTCATTAAATCTTCTATAAAATTTAAACTTATTTCTTCGGCAAAGGTATTTTATTTCATATGCATTTGATATATATATATATATATATATATATATATATATATATATATATATATATATATATATATATATATATATATATTACTATTTTAGTGTTTATATATAGACACATATTCATACATACATATATATACACACACTTATGATAAACAATGTTATTTTTTGTTGAATCTTTATAAATCATTGTGTGTGTGTATAAATTTAAAATATTTATTAACTTTTAACTTTTCTTGTTTATTATTTATTGTAGGTTTTTAAAGAAAATCGTCAGATCGTGTATATTGATTGTAGAATCGATCCACTACGTCAAAGTTGTTAAGGTAGTTTAATTTATTTATCGAACTATATTCTTTTAAAATGTTATGACATTCATATAGCGTGGGTTGCCAATTGTTGGGCAAACATAGGAGTTCATATATATATATATATATATATATATATATATATATATATATATATATATATATATATATATATATATATATATATATATATATATATATCATTAGTAAAATATGCCCGTCCAATATTAATCTAGTAGAGATTAATTTTGGATTGTCCCCATTTTGGGACTGCTTTTTGAATATTTTGTCTCATTTAGGATATGAATACATATTAACACATTGAGTATTTAAGAAAAAATCGGTGTACATTTCCCTTTACTCCTACGGGTTTGCGTTTTATGCGCATACTTGGGGAGTTAAAGGGAAATGCTGCCGATTTTTTTCTTAAATACTCAATCTGTTAAAATGTATTCATATATGAGACAAGGTATTCAAAAAGTGGGTTAGGATTGACAACCAACAATCACATTCATACATTTGATATCATCCATTCATGCATTATATTAAGTATATTCATTTTCTCAAATTTCAGATGGATCGTAGAATATGGATGTACGAGATAAACCGTGCTTCGGTCGAATTTTTGAGACATTTGTCTGATTTTATTAAAGTTGCTGAGGATGATCGGGTCAATAAAGGAAAGCGTAAAATTTGGTGTCCTTGTAAAACGTGTAACAATTTTCGTATGTTTGAAGATTCTGGTGACATTAAAAGTCATTTAATACTCAATGGATTCATGGAAAGATATATTTGTTGGTCACGACATGGTGAATTGTTATCTACAACTACCCCCGTTGTTTCGGAATATAGTGATGGTGATAATGATGTTTTGATTAACAACGATGATTGTGATAATATAGACGACATGTTACATGATTTGGAAGGTGATGTTGCTGAAAAGTTTCATGATAAATTTCAAGATTTATTTGACGACTCTGAAAAACCGTTGTATACCGGTTGTACAAAATTCACCAAACTTTCTGCGGTTTTGAAATTGTTTAATTTAAAAGCTAACAATGGTTGGAGTGACAAAAGTTTCACAAGTTTATTAGATATTTTGCATGAAATGCTTCCGGAAGATAATGAATTGCCTGTTTCATTATATCAAGCAAAGAAAATGATGTGTCCAATGGGATTGGAAATTGAAAGAATCCATGCATGTCCGAATGATTGTATATTGTACAGAAATGAATACGAAAACCTAGATGAATGTGTTATATGTGGTGCATCTAGGTATAAGCAGAAACAGCATATAAAAGAAAATAATGACGCGACAAAAAATGGGCCACCTGCTAAAGTATTGTGGTACTTGCCCATCGTGCCAAGATTGAAGCGACTATTTGCAAATGTCAAAGATGCAAGATTGATACGTTGGCATGTTGAAGAACGTAAAAATGATGGGAAAATAAGACACGTGGCTGATTCTCCTCAATGGAGGAATATTGATACAGATTTTCCAGAATTTGGTGAAGAATTGAGAAATATTCGGCTGGGACTTAGTTCAGATGGAATTAATCCGTTCGGAAACATGAGTAGTCGTCATAGCACCTGGCCAGTTCTCTTGTGCATATACAATCTTCCACCGTGGTTATGCATGAAACGAAAATACATCATGATGTCATTGTTAATTCAAGGTCCAAAACAGCCCGGTAATGACATTGACGTGTATCTGGCTCCGTTAATTGACGACATGAAAAAACTATGGAACCCTGGTGTCGAGGTTTATGATGCATACAAGAAAGAGAATTTTCAGTTACGAGCCATATTTTTTGCACCATCAGTGATTTTCCAGCATATGGCAATTTGTCAGGATATGGCACGAAAGGGGCGAAAGCATGTCCTGTTTGTGAAGATGACACATGTTCGCTATGGTTAAAAAACTGTAGAAAAGTGGTTTACATGGGACATCGAAGATCACTTCCAAAGAGTCATCCGTATCGCAGACAAAAGAAAGCCTTTGATGGTAAAATTCAACATGATGTGATAAGGCCACCATTGAATGGAGAATCCACATTTTCCCGAGTTGCAAATTTAAACATCATGTTTGGAAAAAATGGTACAACTCCTCCTAAGAATATATGGAAAAAAAGGTCAATTTTTTGGGATTTACCGTATTGGAAGCATTTGCAAGTTCGTCATTGTCTTGATGTTATGCATATTGTGAAAAATGTATGTGACAACTTGATAGGCTTGTTATTAAACATATCCGGAAAAACGAAGGATGGTATCAATGTTAGAAAGGATATGGTTGAAATGGGAATTCGACCTGAGCTTGCTCCAGTTGAAAACAATGGAAGACGTACGTTTTTGCCTCCAGCATGTTATACAATGTCAAAAGATGAGAAAACCCAATTTTGTCGATGCTTGAATGGTGTAAAGGTTCCATCTGGTTATTCTGCTAACATAAAAAAATTGGTGTCAATGAAAGATTTGAAATTGCTCGGCATGAAGTCTCACGACTGTCATGTTTTAATGACACAAATGATTCCTATCGCTATTCGTGGAATATTGCCAGATCGTATTCGCCATACAATTACTAAACTCTGCCTGTTTTTTAACGTGATTCATTCAAAAGTTATAGATCCTGAAGTGTTGGATACATGGCAACGTGATATCATCGTTACTCTCTGTCAGCTAGAAATGTATTTTCCTCCTTCATTTTTTGATGTCATGGTTCACCTAGTGTCTCATATTGTAGGAGAAATAAAGGCTTGCGGGCCTGTATTCTTACGATACATGTATCCATTTGAGAGATATATGGGTTTCTTAAAAGGGTATGTAAGGAATCGATATCGACCAGAGGGTAGTATCATTGAAGGATATTATTCTGAAGAGGTGATTGAATTTTGTACTGACTACATGAAAGGTGTGTCAAGTATCGGTGTTCCACAATCTCGACACGAGGGTCGACTTCAAGGGATTCGGACGATTGGACAAAAAATAGAGAAGCCCGAACGAACGGATTTCCACAAGGCACATTTTACAGTCCTACAACATATGACGATTATTGCTCCATATATACATGAGCACATGACATTATTAAAAGAGAATAATCGGAAGAGGACTGAAAAATGGTTGGCTAGCGAACATAACAAAAGTTTCCCAAACTGGTTGAAAAATAGGGTGAGAGCAGAGCTTGGAGGAATTAATGTTGATAAAACAGTACAACAATTGGGGTATGGTCCACAATACGGGGTGACAAAATACCAAGGCTATGACATTAATGGATATACTTTTTACACCAAACAACAGGATGAAAAAAGCACAGTACAGAATAGTGGGGTGACGTTAATTGCTGCAACGACAGAACTCTCGAGGGTGAATCATGAAGAGAGATCGAGGATCGCCAAAAACTCATATTATGGGGTGATTCAGGAAATTTGGGAATTGCATTATGAATCATTCACTATACCATTGTTTAAGTGTAAATGGGTTGAAAACGAACGAGGTGTTAGAGTTGACAATGATGGTTTCACGCTTGTCAACCTTTCTACAAATGGATATGCATCTGAACCATTCATTTTAGCAAAACAAGCAACCCAAGTATTCTTTATCGAGGATCCAAAGGATTCGAGATGGAACATTGTCCTCCATGGTAAACGACGTATAATTGGTGTTGAGAATGTTGTTGATGAGGATGAATATGACCAATTTGACGAGTTTCCTCCTTTCTCAATCGGTATTCCATCTATAAATGAAGACATCGTTGATACTGCTTATCTAAGATGTTAATAATAGGTCTCCAAGTGTCTGGACCCACAACCCCAACAAGTAGCATCTACGTCGGCACCGATCAAAAGTTCTCGTGAAAAGGCAAACATTCATTTTTTTACTTAATATATGCATAAATATTAAATGAAATCAGATATGGTTTACATTAAGCACTTGTCTTTGTCTTTGCACAGGATGACAAGTTGAAAAAACAAAATTTAAAGCGTCTAAAGGAGGGACAGAAAACCATTTCAAAAAAGTCGGCACTTATTCAAACATGATATCGCAAAATTATGTCACGTGTTGATCCTACGAAATGGTTTGACGCGATTGTGGAGCCTGGGATCTTCGGTGATGAGGGATATGAATTCACTTTGGTGCCCATCGACATTTTGGATGTCATGTTGGGTGGTTGGGTTGATTATACCATTATAATATGGTTCCTAAGGTAAGTTTTTTTATGTTTACACCAATAAGCACAATTTTCTACTCATGTTTAATTATATTATCATGTAAATCTATGTTTGTAGGTCATTATTCCATCAAATGCAGAAAATACGGAATAATAGGTCTGCATTTCTAAACCCAGCCATGATTCAAGCATCGGAGTGTAAGGATAATCTGGATGGTGTTAGGCATTACATCCTTCAAACAATACAATACCATCACCATCAATCTTTTTTTCTTGCCCCGTTTTGGCAAAGGTACTTCTATTCTACTACCTTCATTGTTATATGGTTTATATGTTGTAAAATGTTCATATTTTAACTTCAGCAACCATTGGGTGCTTCTAATAATCATTCCTCGAGCAAAAAGTGGGTACATATTAGACTCGATGAAGCGTGGAAAGACCGCGTATGTTTACGAACTCACTAGACATGTCGAATGGTAATCTATTGACTATCATAAATGTTACTAATTTATATATGATTCACATTTGTTTGTAAAAATATTAATCCCATGTTGGTTATTTTTTTAGGGCCATTAAAAGTTACAATCAAGAAGTGACCAATGCTGCTTTTACATGGAAGTTTGTTAATGTAAATGATTTTGATCACTTTATATTACATATATACAACTTTATAATGAATAATTAACTTGATATTAAAATTTAGTGCAACCAACAACGGGAGTCTTGGGAGTGTGGCTACTACGTTATGCGATGGATCCATGAATTCATATATGATGGACAATACAATTTTCCCAATAAAGTATGTAATTGTATAATCTTTTGGAGTTGTCTTTTGCTTTAAAATATGTCATTTGTTCAAACTAATTTATTATTTAATTGGTATACAGCTCCCTTGGAAGATTGCATCTCCTTTTACCTCAACAGAGTTGGACCAAATTGTTGGCATCTGGATTGAACTATTTCTGCCAGATTTTTTTATAAGTTAATCAGGTATGTTTTGCTTCTGTTTTTTTTAAGGTCATTGATGATGAAATTGCTATAGTATATAGCATGCTACTATTAGGATAGGAGTCATGTTAGTCTTGATATCATTACAAATCCCTATATTAGTAATAACCTAGCTTTTTGATTATTGTACTTGACTTTATAATGTAATTTTAATTACATAATCTATATTGTAAATTTATTCAAGTAATGAAAAATTATATAATAAGTTAAACATATGTTAAGAATTATTTTTCAAGTATATAAAATCAGGAAATAAACTCACGCATGTTTTGTTTATGTGTTTAGTTGATCATCATACCAATTTAAAGCTTTAATTCCAAAAATTAAAGTAAAGTTCTGAGATTCATGAAAGGGTGTTGTGCATGTAGTTTTATTTCTATTTTGGATCGAAAATGAGAGGCCAAGAAGGCCATTTGGCCTTCGGCCATGATTTGTATGCATTTGTATGTATTTATACTTCAAAGATAGCATGAATAGTCCATTTATTTACTTATTTTGGCTGCTGAAAAAAGAAAAGAAAAACAGATTTAAAATGTGGAGATGTGTGTTGTGATGTTGGTGTGTGTTTGTGTTTGGTTTGCATGAAAAAGAAACATCGAGTCTTGGATGTGAATGAATATATATAGCAGCCGAGTCCCTCTTCATTCATAAAATCTAAGAGGTGTGAGTGTATATAAATCAAAAGTTCCGAGACTCACCATAATATATATAGCAGCCCACTCCCACTCACAACTTTATTTAGATAGTAAATTGTTTTTTGTTAGTATTGATTAAAGTTCGATGTGTTTATGTTTTATAGGTAAGAAATGAAATGGTGTGCGATGGACAATCAATCGTGGAGTTGGAATGTGAATGAAGGTTGTTTAAACAGTTTTTAGACTTAGTTTTTGGAAGATTGGAATGTTATGTACATTGAAACATGTTTTTGAAGTAGAATTTGTAAAATTGGAATGTTATGCACGTTGAAATAGTTTACGATTGATTTCTATAATCTTGTATTTTCTGCACGTATTAGGAAACACAGGTTACCGTTAAATTAAGCTTTATGCTGGAAAAAGATTAAAAACAAAATTATTTATAAAAAAAATATTCGTTTGGGACCAGGTTTTTTAGTAGTAAACCGGGCTTTATGTAGGATTTTTTCCCTAGTTTTATTACTAATCAGACCCGGTTATCTAATAACAAACCGGGCTTTATTACTTATCAGACCCGGTTAAATAACCGGGCTTTATTTGGTTTATAATAAAGCCACCCCCTTTTAAAGCCAGGTTAAATAACCGGGCTATATTACATTTTTAACCTGGCTTTATTATGGTTTCTCTAGTAGTGATGTGTGGTTCTCCTCATACTGAATTGACATATTTTGAAAGTCACTGAATTTAAATCAGATTAACGTCAAACTGAATAGAATAGAACACATGTCATTGTCTTAGTTGTGTTTCGTCGAATCTAGACTGAGTTTTGCACAAAACTAGCTTCCCAACCATATTTTAATGCTTACTGGAGGTGTTGAGCTGTCCAAAACCAAACCAAACCGAAAATTAAAAATTGAAACAATTAGAATCGAGAATCGGACCAAAGTGTATTGGTTCGGTTTCGGTCTAGTCCCAGATTTTCCCAACTTTTACAAGTAAAAATTATAAAACCAGACCGAACCAAAAACTGATTTTAATATATATTATGGACCCAGAAGTGAACTGAATATGACTAGTCCCAGTTTCGTTTCCCGGTTTTACTGATTTAGACCGTTAAATGCTCACTAGCCGAGCTATTTTAATGTTTGAATTAGTTGAACCATTAAAGTACACTACAAGAAAAGTGTCATTTAGTGACACACACTTTTAGTGACACAAAAAAAGTGTCACTATAACTTTTAGTGACACTTATGAAAAGTGTAGGTATAGAGCAATTTTTTACCCTCACTTTTTCTAAATTAGTGACACAAACACATACATTTTTAGTCACTATATATCTATACACACTCCACATTTACCCACACTTTTTGTTGTGTAGGTAAAAGATTTTAATACCTATAGTGACACTTTTTTTACAACAAAAAG
>JAANYP010004943.1:0-10548 GCA_020465985.1 Centrapalus pauciflorus | reverse complement strand
CACAATTCCCCATGTAATGCATCATTATTTCCACGTGATGCATCCAATTCTCGCGTGATGCATCGATTTCTACATTATTTCCACATGATGCATCAATTTCTACGTGATGCATTTTAGGTTTTTCTAGCAATGCATTGTGGTTCTCCAAGGTTCTTCGATGCATAAGGTTCTCCATTGAACTCACCCATATATATATATATATATATATATATATATATATATATATATATATATATATATATATATATATATATATATATATATATATATATATATATATATATATATATATATAGTCAGGTTCTATGGGGCACCATATGCATCGGGAACCAAAAAAAGAACCAATCACAACCCTTGGATTAAATGATCATTGGTGCATCCGCGATGCACATAATTGTTATGCATAGGGGTATTTTGGTAAAAATAATATATCTAATCAAATAAAATTTAATTTTACATTAATAGAATATTCAATCAAATAACCAAACAATAAATGCTAAATTAAATTCATTGATACACTTCCAAAATTACAAAATCTAAACAAATTCAAAAAGATGATTTGATGTGGATGCATCTAATGTTAATCTTTCAATTCAAGATGCATCTCGGATGATTTCATCCTAATCTTCGGCCATATTCATCATCTTCTTCGTCCCACCTTCATGCATCTTCATCCAATTTATCGGATTCAACTTCAAATATGATGCATTTTCATCAAACTCATCGGATTCATTTTCAGAACACGATGCATTTCAGATTCAACATCAAGCATCTTCATCGGATTTATCATCAAACATTATGCATCTTCATCGAATTCATTTTCAAACACGATTCATCTTCATAAACACGATGCATCAGATTCGTCTTCCATAAACATTGGATAAACACGATGCATCGGATTCGTCTTCCATAAACATTGGATAAACACGATGCATCCGATTCAATTTCAAACCGGCTCCAATGCATCATTTTCATTATGCTCGTCACATGAAGTTCATAACATGGGAAGAAGCTTGAACATTTTAAAGATGTCGCCACTGCTACCACGACTTTTCGGCCGTTTTTCTCGATCGTAGGTGTGTTGTAGGAATGAAGCAAGAGTTGGATTTTCCATTTGATGAAATGGGTGCTGGAGTGAACATAAAGAGGGAGGAATGGGAGGGAGAAGGCGGCCGCCGGAGCCAATAAAGAGGGAGGGAGAAGGTGGCCGCCGGAGCCAATAAAGAGGGAGGAAGAAGGTGGCCGGCCGCCGGTCACTAAAGAGAGAGGGAGTCAATCAAGAGTGGGAGAAGAGAGAAAGAAGGAGAAATAAAGGGAAAGTTGTTAATTTAATGATTTAATTACCTAAATTAATTCATTTCATTTTAAAAGATTCTAAAATATTTTAATTATAATTTAAATGTTTTGCATTCCTAAAACGCCCTTAATGCATTTTTGGTTCCCATTTGGTTCCCGATGCATATGGTGCCCCATAGAACCTCAATATATATATATATATATATATATATATATATATATATATATATATATATATATATATATATATATATATATATATATATAAAATTGTTTTTAAAGGTTATATGATTAATTATACACTTTCGTAAAAACTCTTTAATTAAATATTTCATAAAGTTTCTATATAACATGTAATTATATTAAAAGTTTATTTTAATACATTAATTTAAATGAATATTAATAAGGTTTTACATTGAATCTATGTAACTAAAATTCATGTGATAAATAACAATACTATTATGTTATATTTATTTGAGTTCAAGTAATATTTTTTTTATATTAAACATGTTTATCAAAGTTGAGTCCATTTTATAATAAAATTTATATAGACCGAGTTATTTTATGAATAATCTTAAAATTATTGATATACATATATTTTATTAGTATAATTTGTTAATTAACTTGTTTTTTAAAGGGTATTTGAGGAAGTATATATTTTCATAAAGAGTTCTTTTAAAAATTTAAAATTATATCTTAAAACTTTTCTACAATGTGTAACAATATTTAAAAAAATTATTTTATTGTGTTATTTTAAATATATATTAATTATAAATAATATATTTAATCATAAATTCTATATTATATATTTTTTTTGGATTAATTTGTTGATTAACTTATTTTTAAAGGCTACTTAAGGAATCATATATTTTCATAAAAGTTTTTAAAAATTAAAAAAAATGTTTCTTAAAATTTAGGTACAACGTGTAAGTATGTTAAAAATTTTAATACATTAATTTAATATATGTTATTACATGAGATTTATGCTACACGACTCAACTTTTCAAACTAAATTAAAAATAAACTAATTTTTTTATTCTAATTATATTTTATTATATAGAATTATCAATATACGACTTAACTTATCAAATTAAATAAATTAAATAATAAAATTATGCATTATATATAAAAAAATGTTCATCGTTATATATTACATGGAATTAATTACTATAGACATGAATCATTACCATTATTATGATTCTATAAAGATTAATATATTTTTTTAGAAATTTTAAATCTACGAAGAGTGATATTTCATATATTTTTTTCAATATACTATTTGCAAATAAAATTCTTAGTCTCATGTCATTTAAAGGGAATTTTTGAATTACAATTTTTGGTATGATAACTTGGTTATTAAAGATATTCAATTTAAATAAATAAATTAAAATGTAACACTATATTTTTTTCCTCTTTGTTAACTTATTTAGGTATAAAATAATAAAAGATGTATCTTACATATAAATTTAATGAAATAAATGATTATTATATTCTTAGTATCTCATCTTATTTTTGTGGTGTTTTGAAATTAAATTAAATAAATAAATGATGTATATCATATGTAAATAAATATTAGTTGAAACATGTTGCAATGTTATTAAATTAAATAAATAAATGATTTTCATGACTATTTTTTGGTATTAAACAAATTAAATCAGTGACTTAATATTAAATATTCCTACGATCTACTCAATAACCCATGTTATTTTTTTTTGCTATTAACTAATAAATTTAATCATTTTGATCTAAACAAATTATCAGTATAACTTATTACATGAAATTTATTGTTATATGACTAAACTTATCGAATTAAAAAAATACACTATTATGATTTAAATAAATATCATTTTAGTTCATTATATGGAATTTAGTAACATATGCTGCAACTTATCGAATTAATTAAAGTAAATAATAAAATAATATATTTTAATATAAAATATGATCATTGTAATTTATTATATTTGAATTGGAATACTTTATACATAAAATCAGTTATGGCATGGGTCTTTATTGAAATGGACTCAACTTATCAGATTAAATAAATTAAACAATAAACAATATAGTTTGATTTAATAATGATCATTGTAATTTTTTAAAATGGAATCAAAATGAAATCATTTATGACATGAATATTTATTGATATGGACTCAACTTATACACACACATATAGATATAGATAACATAAGATGATCTTTATAAAGTTAATGACATGAGCTTCGAATAACATAGACTTTAATGATATGGACTCTTGGTAATTAAATCTTTCTTAATGATCAATTATAATGATAAAAAATTTGAATTGTTTGTGTTCCTTAACGTATTTTATTTAGATTATCATATTAGGTAGATGATGAAACTTAACTATGCTTATTGAACAAAATATTTTTATATAAATATTATAGAATCTATATGTATAAACATATTATCACATGTATAATTTGAACCAAATGATATATTTTTATTTAACAATGATATTAAAACTATTTAAAGAATACTTTATCATATTAATGATATCAAAATTCAATTGAAGATTCATAACAGAATAATTATATTCAAAAGCTTTCAATTTATAATTTATGTCATTATAAACTTTTGATTACGTAAATAAATTGTTTTAAGAATTTTAATTAGATTTTAGGTTATCTCAAGAGATGTAATATCAAAATAGTTCACTTCAAAAATAAATAAATAATAGCAATTGTCATATTAGCTATTTAATCTTTCAACATTTAATATAATTACTCAAATAGTCTAGAAGAAAACATAAAATATACAAATTAAAAAAATATAGTTTTAAAAAGATTATTAAGATGAATTATTATTTATATAAGGAATCAGTGATATAAAAACATGGTTTGCAATATTTAAACTAAACCACTTTTAAATTTTAGTTTCGCGGGAGTGCGACTCTGAACAGTGGCCAGGAAGGCCTGAGTTGGGAAAACATCGGGTGTAGACTTCTTGATCATGTAGTCGTGATCGGAAAGTAAACCGTGAAGTTCTGAAAAGGCAACAGGGAACTGACGGCCGATAAGTGTGGATTTTAAGCCGTTGTATTCTTCTCGATGGCCTGAGATAACCAACATGACTAAATATTTCTCCTTTGGGGGTTCTCCAATATTGGCTAAGGCAATGGAGTATTCCTGGGCGCGAGTCAAGTAAGAGGTGGTGGTTTCATCATGGTTCATCTGGAGTTTGAGAAGCTGGGTTTTCAGAGTGTATACCCTAGAAGACGTGTGAGGGGCATATGCACGTTCAAGGGACAACCACAAATCTTGAGAAGTGAGGTCTTGAACATGCTGGAAGGATGCCTCAGAGATGGTAGAAAGAATCAGCATGTGAACGTGAGCATCATTAGAGTACCAGGCAGTGTAACTAGGGTTCAATTGGGGTAGGGGTACTGTGGTACCGTCTTTGTCGGATGAGGATGGGGAGGCTATGGTCATCGGAGGGCAAGGTATAGTGCCATCAACATAGCCAAACAAATCGTTGGTGATAAGAAACGGCTGGAGCATTGTTTTCCAGTAGCCATAGTTGGTTGGGGAAAGGGTAAAGCCAAACTTGTGGGAGGTATGAGTCGTTTTCTCAGCTGGGGTGAATGGTATAAGAGAAGTCATGGTGATTTGGTGGGCAATAAGGTTTGGTGGTGGGGAAAGGTGCTGAGCGGTGGGCAGTAGGGTGCTGATCGGTGGCAGTAATGGCTGGGTTGAGGGCGATTTCTGGTGTGTGGGTTCTGGTCTGGGGCGATTTCTGGTTAGAATTTCTGGTTTGATGGTTTTTGGCTGTGGGTTAAGGGGTGTATAGAAATCTGATCGACGCTAGGCAGCAGGGTTGCTGGTCGACGCAGGCTGTGGGGTTCTGGTTTGCAGCGGTTGGGTGGTAAGGTAGGCTGGTGGTGTTGTGGTGGCTGGTGAGCAGAAGGATGGCGGCTGCTAGGGTTTGAGGGGATCGCTGGTAGAGCAGTGGGTGGTGGCAGCAGGGGGGATCTGCGGTTTCAGGAGGTGATGGCCGGTTGCTACTAGGGTTGTGCCTGGTGTATGTCGGCGGTTGCTAGGGTTAGGTATCCTAGGCTCCGATACCAAGTTGAACTCAGTAATTGTTTGTATATTGTTATGTATAAAACACTGATTACAAGGGTTTATATAAGAGATACATTTACACTCTAAACCCTATACTAGTTGCATTCTAATCCCTCTAATATAATGAAACATATAATATAAGGAAATACATAATAAGGAAACATGTGACATAAGGAAATACATATGTGTCTAATAGTGAACAACAATCTGACGATGATGACGAGGAAGTGATTCCTAAGACACAAGAAGAGTCCAACGAAGACGATGAACCGATACCAATACCAACGGTGGAGGCGTCAAGCTGAGGTAGAAGCGAACCAAAATAATGTCTGATGAAACTGAATTCTTGTACGTCGCATGAAGAAAAAGCGTTAGCGGAAGCATGGATTGATGTTTTCGGGGATCCAACAATCGGAAATCATAAAAACGTCCATAAGTTTACGGGCGAGCGCTCGAGAATTTTGAGAAATGATTAGGTGGAAGGACTCATACTGTCCACCAATTGAACTCAAATTTGAAAGATATGAATAAGAGAAGCAAGAAGTTCAACACAACATCATGAATCAACGAATCGCCAAGATTGAATATAACGTTATGAGGACGTCCCAAGAACAATTCAAAACACGTCGTTTCCACATGACTCCTCATGGAATGTGCTTCAACATCATCCAAATTGGAACATCATTCTACCCATGAATGAATTTATACAACCCCTACGTCAAAAATCCAAAACGTCCGACTCAAACACTATCGAAACACCGTCGTCGAATGTAAGATTTGTAGGTGTTCAAGAAGAAGAAGATATGATTAGGGGTGTTCATTTTCGGATATCTGAATTTCGGATAATCCGAAAATCGGATACGTGAATTTTACTATCCGAATCCGTATCCGATTTTCGAATAATCCGAATTTCGGATAATCCGAAATTTAAAATTTTTAATTAAACTTAAAAATTATAAAATGAATTCAAATATACAAAATACAAATATATATACCTTTTAATATATAAAAATTTATTTGTGTCGTAAACGAAATTATATCATACTATTTAAACTTAAAACAACAAAAAAACACGTCGAAAAATAGTATAATACATTTAAATGAGTTATAATTATGTTAGAGCGACATTTTACATTTAAATTAAAGAATATAATTATTTTTAGTCAAATAACTTATGAAAAAAAAGTTTAAAAAATATAATTGTTTTCAAAAAAAAAAATTGGATTTCGGATTTTCGGATAATCCGAATATCCGAAATTATACAAAATCCGTATCCGAATCCGAAATTTCGGATTATCCGATTTTCGGATATCCGAAATTTCGGATAATTTCACTTCGGATTTTCAGATCGGATCATCGGATTCGGATATTTTGAACACCCCTAGATATGATGCCGACCCATTCAAGATCCAGAAAGACCACGTTAATAAGGAAAAAAATCAGCATCACCATCAAGTGACCAGCAAGACGTATTCAACAATTCTATTTTTTCACAATTTCTCATGTTGATGATGTGGAAAACAAGCAACGACACTGAAAGAGATTCAAGGAAATATAAGAAGAACGAGTCGAACACCTAAGAATAAAATAAAAGAAATATCAAGCATTCATAGAGTCGATGAATAAACAACGACGACAAAAAGATGCAGATTATTTTATAAAACCACATGACCATTTGCAGGGTGACACATTATAAGTCGTATTATAAAAGAAAAAAGAAATTTCGGCACGTTAGGAATGATAATTTTAGTTTATTAATGTTTGCATTTAGTTTTCTTGTAATTTTTAAATTTTAGTTTCGTAGTTTTTATTTTTAGTTTCTTGTGATTTTTAATTTAATATAAGTTAGTTTCGTAATTTTTGGTTCTAGTTTCGTAATTTTTATTTATGTAATAGTTTCAGTTAGTTTTCAGAAAATTAATTATCTTATTTTTAATTATTAATATAAATGAATTTTATTTTTAATAAAAAATTAAGAAGATAGAAATATATGTATTTTCAACTTAGAAATATGGAAGGAGAAGAGACAAAAACTGATGCTGTGTTGAAATTTCCATAGATAGAGAATAAGGATTTTCAACGAAAAGAACTACAGAACCATTCAGTTTTTAGTTTTTCTGAATGACAAAAATAAAGACCATTTCTTTTAAAGATTTAACAAGAAGAACTATGAACCATTCCGATTTGTAGTTTTTCTAAACGAAAAATTTTTGACGCATTATATTTTAGTTTTTTCAATTGAAAAAAGCTATGAATCATTACGATTTGTAGTTTTTCCATTCACATTACTACTATATATATATATATATATATATATATATATATATATATATATATATATATATATATACACACACACACACACACACAGAGAAGTGGAGTTTGTCGGTTTTAGAGCTTTTTGTTGTCGTTTTGATAACCATACATAAGCATAACTATGTTTTGATCTGGTGTAACGCTTCCTGTTGTCCATCTTTGGTGTTGATTACCTTCCTCCATCTAACTGGGTTCTTCTCTCTAATTGTCTACAAAAGAACCAAGAAGCGATGATTAACGTTTCTAGAACGAAACGCATAAATGAGCCACAAATCCTCGCTCTCCTGTTGATTTGCAAATATGTTTTTCATGGTGAATTTTTCACCATTGTGTGTGTGTATGACTAAGGATCTTTTGTCCAGGTCACTTAAATAAGTCCAACGCTTTCCGGACTTTATCGTTAGCGAAACGAAAACACCAGGGCTGGATGAGGATCCTGTCATACAATATCCAATTCCGATCCCGATCCACTAGCGATTCCAACTTCATTTTCCCGAGTTGGAGAGAACAATCCGAATCGAGGCAATCTTTCTGGATTCGCTCAGCGTTACAGCCTTGCTTCCCAGAGTAGGCAACATCGCTTTCCCTCGTGTAGCTATGATGCCATTCAGAAACAACACAAGAATAAGAAAAAGAAAAAACAGTCTTTCTCGGATTCTTGCCATCACTTGAAAATAAATTCTTCTGTAGGCATCAAGGTAATACTTTATTCGTTGTGAACATTGTGAACAACCATAAAATAGCTTTAAATCTTGTTGAAAATACTATTAACCCTTCTATTAACCTATTAATCTTATTGGATCCTATGGATTTTAATGAACCTTATAAATTTATTGAATCTTATGAATCTTGTTATAAAACTATTATGAACCTTTTGAATGTTTTGAATCTTGTTGTAAACACTTCTATGAACCCTTTGAATCATATGAATCATGTTACAAACACTTGTTGATATATATGAATGATTATATGTATTTTTTTATTTTTTCACAATGTTCACAACGAATAACTTGTTCACAATGGATCACATCCCTACACACACATATATGCATACATACATACACACACACACACACACACACACACACACACACACACACACACACACACACACATATATATATATATATATATATATATATATATATATATATATATATATATATATATATATATATATATATATATATATGAATCTTTATATTGGAAGGATAAAACACATTCATGTAAAAACTTCGATATCATGAGATTCAAGAAAATAATGCGTTCTTAGTTAAATTAGGCTATTGTCGTTTGTTTAATTATGCTATTTTTTGAATATGTAAAAGAGTTCTACTTGAAAAGTTCTAAATTTGTATAAATATCCCTTCTTGATATTATGAAATGCAATATAAATTGTGACTCTAAAACCAATACTTAAAAGTAGAGGTGTTCAAAATCGGATATCCGAATTCTCGTATAGTGATTTTTGCTAACCAAATCCAAAATTTTGGATATCTGGAAAACGAATATGCGAAATTGTGAAAACCCGTCCTTACGGATGAGTCTTAACGACTAGGTCCCAAGGAGCAATACAACATTAATCACAACTAAGATAGTATATAATAAAGTGCGGAATTTAAGTATTACAGAATTTAGGATTATCTTACAACAAGTTTAAAATAAAACTATTAAAGGGCACAAAGACACTATTCTATTACATAACCACAATACACAATCCTGCATCTACCCAAACCACCACCATAATGTCTTCAGTCAGTACCAATTGCAGATTAAGTAGTAGTCTAATGACTTAAAATTTGGGCTTGCAGTACTTAAAGACTTGGTTCAGCTGGACCTTTTTCCTTTGTCTTTTCCTGTAAAAAGATTCAACAACAACTGTAAGTGTTGAGCTTAGGAGTTTACAGATTTAACAGTTAACATGCAATGACAATTAAAGCGGAGACTTGATTTTTGACTTTAGGCCTTTGACTTTAAGCTTTGACTTTAAGCGTGATTTTAGCTAGGCTGCCGCTATCAGTCGGACATTGTGAGGCATAAGACTTAAGAAAGGACTATGTTTATTCCCGCACACACAGTTTTATACGTGGGGATCAGCCACGAATACTGGTCTAGCTACCAGTAGGGCAACGTGGGAGGATATCAGAGTAGACTTAATCATAGACTTATTCAGACTTGAATTGTGCGGAAGCATATGAAAAAAAAATCAATAAGAAGGCAAATGACTGAAAGCATTCAAAGTAATGAATCAAGATAGCAACAACAATATATATATCCAAGGCTGATTTGAATTATAAAGACATGTGTGCAGGATGATATATTAAAAGCCATGATCCATAGGGCATCACCGTACCATGGTGTGCATAGGTCACATTCTAGTTGAGCATATAAGACTTTCAAATAGAGCTAGAATAACAATATGTCTCACATGATGACAAGCATGTACACACTTATATCTATAACTCATAGTTACTGTTTTAAGGCATGACTGTTGACTTTGACTTTGGCAAGCGGATTATATCCACCACCCGAGTTATGTCATGATTTAGCTTTAGCTTATAGACTTAGCTTTGGCTTTACTGACTTTGGCTGGACTTTTCTTGCTTTGGCTTTGACTTTTCTGGCTTGGCTTTACAGACTTTGGCTTTATAACATAGTTCAGATTAGCTGAACCTGTTCAGTATTTGGCAATCACATTTACATAAGCTTTTATGGCTTTGCACAACATAATTGTGTATTTCTATTGCATTCTTGGACTTTCTGTAGGTTATGTGTAGACTTATTACATTTATTGGCTTATCATGTCATTTCAGGCTTTGTTGAATTCATAAATAAGCTTATGACTTAGCCTTGACAT
>JAANYP010004942.1:0-35338 GCA_020465985.1 Centrapalus pauciflorus | reverse complement strand
TGGGGTAAAGCCATACAATAGCAACCTACTTTTGAAAATGTATCGATATGGTACGTCTACTTATTTAATTGTCTATATGGTATGTGTACTTTAATTTTCAGTATCGATATGGTCATTCTACATAATAGAGCCCGGTTTTTACATACGAAACATGGTTCTAATGGTATGAAAAAACAGTGGTTTATTACAAATATGGTCATATCGATATGAAAAATTGAAGTACAGGTACCATATCGATATTTAAAAAAGTAAACGTACCATATTGATAAATTTTCAAAAGTAGGTTACTATTGTATGGCTTTACCCCTATATCTTTTTATGTAGATTAACATTACTATTCATAATCTATGTAGAATGTTATGTTTCTTATATATTTCATATATTTTTATGTTTATTATACAAATCTATATCTTTTTTGTAATTACCATTACTATTCATTGTGTTTTTGGTATATTTTATATCAGTTTCATACCAAGTGTTCGATAAAATGTTTAAATGAAATCTTATTTTTTTTGTTTCAATGTGTTTTTCGTATATTTTATCATTTAATCTACGAAGAATATATGATACTTGACATTCTACACGACATTCTACGTAGATTGCATGACATTCTACGTAGATTGCATGTCATTCTACGTAGATTGAATGTCATTCTACGTAGATTGCATGACATTCTACGTAAATTGTACATAGAATATGTTCGTCGATATTCTACGTAGATTGCATGTCATTCTACGTAGATTGAATGTCATTCTACGTAGATTGCATGTTATTCTACGTAGATTAACAGTTTTATTCTATGTATTTTTGGTATATTTTTATATCAGTTGCATACCAAGTGTTTGATAAAATGTCTAAATGAAATCTTTTTTTTTTGTTTCAATGCGTTTTTGATATATTTTATCATGTAATCTATGTAGAATATATGATATTTGACATTTTACATGACATTCTACATAGATTGCATGACATTCTACGCAGATTTCATGACATTCTACGTAGATTGAATGTCATTCTACGTAGATTGAATGTCTTTCTACGTAGATTGCATGTCATTCTACATAGATTGCATGACATTCTACGTATATTGTACATTAAATATGTTCGTCGATACTCTACATAGTATATAACAGATTCATTTTCAATGTTTTATAATGAAGATTATTTGTAAAATATTATATATATATGAATGTAATAGTTATTAGATGTTTTACTATATAGATTAAATGATAATCTACATAGAATATATGATACAAGACTACTTGTAAAAAATCACACATAATCTATGTAGAATGTTATGTTTCTTATATATTTCATATATTTTTTTATTTCTTATACATTTCTATATCTTTTTATGTAAATGTACATTAACATTCAATGTGTTTTTGGTATATTTTATCATGTAATCTATGTAGAATATATGATACTTGACATTCTACATGACATTCTACGTAGATTGAATGGCATTCTACGTAGATTGCATGTCATTCTACGTAGATTGAATGTCATTTTACGTTAGGGGTGAGCGACGGGTACCATTTCCCGAACCCGAACCGGTACCGGTACTGACCGATATCGAATTAATATATTCGGTTCGGTATTCGGTTTTTAAATTAGCTAAAATTCGGTATTTGGTACTCTCGGTTCGGTACTCGGTTTTTAAATTAGCTAAAATTCGGTATTCGGGACCGAACCGGCACCATATAAAATTATACGGTTCGGTATTCGGTTCTTTCAAAACTAATAATTCGGTTTCGGTATTTTCGGGATCGGTACCGATTCGGTTCGGTCCGGTACCGAGCTCACCCCTATTCTACGTAGATTGTACATAGAATATGTTCGTCGATACTCTACGTAGATTGCATGCCATTCTATGTAGATTGCATGTCATTCTACGTAGATTGAATGTCATTCTACGTAGATTGCGTGACATTCTATGTAGAGTATCGACGAACATATTCTATGAACAATCTACGTACATTGGACAGATTCATTTTTCATATTTTATAATTAAAATTATTTGTAAGATATTATATTTATAATGAATGTAATAGTTATTAGATGTTTTACATGATAATCTATGTTGATTACATGACAATCTACGTAGATTACATCATAATCTACCTAGAATATAATACAATACTACTTGTAAAAAATCACACATAATCTATGTAAAATGTTATGTTACTTATATATTTAATATATTTTTATGTTTCTTATACATTAATATATCTTTTTATGTAGATTAACATTACTATTCAATGCGTTTTTGGTATATTTTATCATGTAATAATCTACGTAGAATATATGATAATTTACATTCTACACGACATTCTACGTAGATTGCATGTCATTCTACGTTGATTGCATGTCATTCTACGTATATTGCATACCATTCTACGTAGATTGCATGTTATTCTACGTAGATTGCATGTCATTCTACGTCATTTTGAATGTCATTCTACGTAGATTGAATGTCATTCTACGTAGAATGCATGACATTGTACGTAAATTGTACATATAATATGTTCGTCGATATTCTACATAGAATATGACAGATTCATTTTTCATGTTTTATAATGAAGATTGTTTGTAAGATATTAGATTTATAATGATTGTAATAATTATTGGATGTTTTACATGATAATCTACGTAAATTAAATGATAATCTAAATAGAATATAATACATGACTACTTGTAAAGAATCACACATAATCTATGTAGAATGTTATGTTTCTTATATATTTCATGTATTTTTATGTTTTTTATACATTTCTATATCTTTTTATGTAGATTAACATTACTATTCAATGTCTTTTTCGTATATATTATATCAGTTGCATACCAAGTGTTTGATAAAATGTCTAAATGAAATCTATTTTTTTGTTTCAATGTGTTTTTGATATATTTTATCAGGTAATCTACGTAAAATATATGATATTTGACATTCTACAGGACATTCTAAGTAGATTGCATGTCATTCTACGTAGAATGCATGACATTCTACGTAAATTATACATAGAACATGTTCGTTAACATATTCTATATAGAAAAAAATATTGTATATAGACATATAATATTTCTATATAAAATACGTTATTTTTTAGCAATTAAATAATTTTCTATATAGAAAAAATAATTTTTTTTATAAAAAAACGTTTTTTTACTTTAAAAATCAATTATAATGAAAATGAAAAAAAGTAAGAGAGATAAAGAGAAAAAACAGAGTTTTTTCTTCCAAAAATACTCTTTTCACACATTTTCAAAATTATTTACTATCAAAGTTCAAATTAATTACAAAATTGTCATCCAATATATCAACCATTGATTATCATTAATCCAAAGGTCATAAAATGTTTTTAGGTTACCACATTGTTTTATGGTTCTTAGAAGAACCCTCCTATATATATATATATATATATATATATATATATATATATATATATATATATATATATATATATATATATATATATACACACACACACATACCTTAATGCATCTTCATATCTTTACATGCTTAAACTATCGAACCAAACTCTTTAATTCTACACTAATAATTTATAATTGAAATGTTAAAAGTTCATAACATTTTATTTTATATATATATATATATATATATATATATATATATAGAATCAGGTTCATCAGCGTACCTGTAAGATTCCAGCGTACCCTTATGTGAATGATCATTCACATATATTTTTTTTGAATAGACGTGTATAAGACAACATTATAAGACTTTTTTTCAAAAGAAGCAACATCATAAATCTTATGAATGGTAAAAAAAGATCATGTGAATGGTCATTCACACCATTCACATTGTGTGAAATGACCATTCACATGGATGACCATTCATATCAATATGCATTGAGCATTCACATAATTTTTAAGGACACAGAAAGTGTGAATGTATGTGAAATTCATATATCATGTGTATAACATTAGATTAAACATGGTTATGAGAAAAAAATTTAAAAAAAAGTTTTTTAAGGTCGGTACCTTCGGGTGCACTTGATTTCGAGAGGTACCTTTTTGAACCTGACTCTATATGTATATATATATATATATATGTATATATATATATATATATATATATATATATATATATATATCTATATATGGAGTGGATCAAGTGAGGACCGTCTTTAAAATGAAGACGGTAAGAACCAATAATAACCTGACATATCATCCATTTTGATTAAAATAAAATAAAATTAAATGCATTTGAAATTAATTAATAAGGAAGATATATTCAAAATTTTAAATCAATCCATTTTCTCTCCTCTAAGCAATTCTCTTTTTTCTCAATCTCTTAATACAATAGATGAAGAATCACACATGAATGTGACTCAATGTTTATTATGAACAATTATATAGATTGTGTAAATCATTTGTTGTGAACCACATGTGTATTAATTGTGAATCATCAATGTCGTGAATCACACATTTTTGAGTCGTGAATCACAAATGTTTGAGTAGTGAATCATAATCTTGTACCGATTGCGAATCGTCGATGGTGTCGTAAACCATGACGGTGTTGTGAATCACCAGTGTTGTGGTGAACCACAACAATAGTGTGAATCATTGATGGTATCATGAACCATAACGTAGTTTGGTAAGTGAGAAAATCTTGAAATGATTGACTACTTTTATTTTATTCTTTTTTTAATTCAAATTAATATTGATGAGATGTCGTGATCTCATTGGTTCTCATCGTCTTCGTTTTAAGGATGATCCTCACGTTAACCTTACCCTATATATATATATATATATATATATATATATATATATATAAGTTTCCCCTGCGTACAAAGCAAAATCTCGCGTATCCAATGTACCCTTTATATGCAAGGGTATTTTCGTAATAACAACCATCATTCACAACAATTATAAAATCATCGTTCACAATACTTATAAAATCATCATTCACATTACTTAATTGATCATTCACAACACTAATCTGAACATTTACAACACTTATTTAATCATTCACAAGAATTGTTTAACTATTTACAGTTCTTCTACACTTATTTGATCATTCGCAACACTTATTGATCATTAACAACACTTATTTGACTATTTATAATTATTCTATGCTTATTTGATCATTCACAAGACTTATTTGATATTCACATTAATT
The DNA here is from genome assembly GCA_020465985.1 of Centrapalus pauciflorus. Taxonomy (NCBI): domain Eukaryota; kingdom Viridiplantae; phylum Streptophyta; class Magnoliopsida; order Asterales; family Asteraceae; genus Centrapalus; species Centrapalus pauciflorus. The sequence continues at coordinate 30,195 of JAANYP010004942.1, read as the reverse complement.
ATTTGACCATTCACAGTATTTATTTTATCATTCACAATAATTATTCAACTATTTACACTTTCTACACTTATTTGATCATTCATAAGAATTATTTGATCATTCACACTTTTTCTAAACTTATTTCATCATTCACAAGAATTATTTGACTATTTACACTTATTCTATACTTATTTGATCATTCACAATAAATTATTTGACCATTCACAGTATTTATTTGATCATTCACATGAATTATTTGACTATTCACAATATTTTTTTCATCATTCATAAGAATTATTTGATCATTCAAATTACTTATTTGATCAATTAACTGTTTCGAATGATCATTTTATAAGTATTACGAATGGTCAAATCATTCATGTGAATGATCAAATAAGTGCTGTGAATGATCACATAAATACTTTGAATAATCAAATAATTCTTGTGACTGATCAAATTAATGTTGTGTGAATGATCAAATGAGTGTAGAAGAAATGTAAATACTCAAATAATTTTTGTGAATGATCAAATAAGTGTTGTGAATGGTCAAATAATTCTTGTGAATAATCAAATAAGTGTTGTGAATGATCAAATAAATAGTGTGAATGGTCAAATAATTATTGTGAATGATCGAATAAGTCTTGTGAATGATCAAATAAGTGTAGAAGAAGTGTAAATAGTCAAATAATACTGTGAATGATGAAATAAATACTGTGAATGGTCAAACAATTCATGTGAATGATCAAATAAGTGTTGTGAATGATCAAATAAATACTATAAATTGTCAAATAATTCTTGTGAATGATCAAATGAGTATAGAAGAAGTATGAATGGTCAAATAATTCTTGTGAATGATCAAATAAATACTGTAAATGGTCAATTGATTCTTGTGAATGATCAAATAAATGTTGTGTGAATGATCAAATGAGTGTAGAAGAAGAGTATATAGTCAAATAGTTCTTGTGCATGATCAAATAAATACTATGAATAATCAAATATTTCATGTGAATGATCAAATAAGTGTTGTGAATGATCAAACAAATACTGTGAATGGTCAAATATATCTTGTGATGATCAAATAAGTGTAAATAGTCAAATAATTCTTGTGAATAATCAAATAAGTATAGAAGAAGTGTGAATGATTAAATAATTTTTGTGAATTATCAAATAAGTGTTGTGAATGATCAAATAAGTGTTGAATAAAATGTAAATAGTCAAATAATTATTGTGAATGATGAAATAAATAATGTGAATGGTCAAATAATTCATATGAATAATCAAATAAGTGTTGTGAATGATCAATTAGGTGTTGTGAATGATAAAATAAGTATTTAAGAATTATAAATAGTCAAATAAGTGTTGTGAATGATCAAATAAGTGTTGTAATTGATCAAATAAGTTTGAAGAATTGTAAATAGTTAAATAATTCTTGTTAATAATCAATTAAGTAATGTGAATTATCATTTTATAAGTGTTGTGAATAGTCGCTGTAATTACGAAAATACCCTTCCATCTAAATAAAGAGGGATGCGCATGAAGTTTTCAACTTTTGATCACAGCCCTTGTTTAATCTTGTGTCTTTGGAAGGGTACCTTTGATACACTCAATTCTCATAGATACTTTTTTGAACACATATACATATATATATATATATATATATATATATATATATATATATATATATATATATATATATATATATATATATATATATATATATATATATATATGTATGTATGTATGTATGTATATAGATTTAGGTTCAAGTGAGTACCACCCATTATGCAGCGCACCAAAAGATACCACCTTTAAAAATATTTTTTTTTTGAAATTTTATTTCATGAGCATGTTTTAATTAACATTACACACATCTAAATTTCACGCAAATCTGAACACTTTAAGTGCATGAAAACACGCATCACATAAATGCACGTTTACATACATTCAAAGTTAAATAAGTGTGTGTTCACGTCATTTTTTAGGAGCTACAAGATGTGAATGTATGTGAAATTTACATATGATCTTCATAATGTTAGTTAAAACATGTTTATGAAAAAAATTTTAAAGTTTTTTAAAAGGTGATACCTTTTGGTGCGCTGCATAATGGATGATACTCTCTCGAACCATATTCTATGTGTGTGTGTGTGTGTGTGTGTATATATATATGTATATGTGTGTGTGTGTGTGTATATATATATATATATATATACATATATATATATATATATATATATATATATATGTATATATAGATATACATGTACATATATATAGGGCAAATGACCAAAAATAGTAACATGTAATGACATTTATATCATTAATAGTAACATTAGTTATTTTTTATCATTAATAGTAACAACTTTTTATTTTTCTATCAATAATGGTAATGGGTGACCTGTAAACCTGTTTAGCAGGTCACCAACTTTTCAGTTTTAAAAAATAGTAACATTTTTTTAGATTTTTATCAATAATAGTAACATATCAAATTAAAAACATAATTTTATTTTATTTTATCACGTTTTCTAATATTTCATAAATACCAAAATAAACCAATTTTTTATTCAGAATATTTACAGATAAATAATATTCGATTATTTATTCACAATTATATATAATATGAATGAAAAAATATTGTGAATCATTGCAATTTTCACATTTTTCAACAAAAAACTACGAACCATCATTTTCTTAATTTTTCTGAATAAAATAAAACAAATCGTTTCATTTTTTTTAGTTTTTTCCAATCTAAATGGGTCATAGTTTTTTTTTATTTAAAAAACAAAAAATCAAAATGAGTCTTAATAATTTTCATTCATAAAACTATAAACCACAATGAGTCATGATTTTTCCATTCATTGAAAAACTAAAAAATGAATTGTCGCAATATATTTTCATTCTTAATACTTTTCATTTGGAATAAAAAAATTACAAATTGATCAGCTTTTTAGTAAATTCCAAACGAAATTGACTACAAAGCGTACAACTTTTAGCATTCCCTTTGATTTTTTTACAAAAAACTATAAATCATTTTGATTTTTTCGTACAAAATAATTGCAACTCATTTATTTTTGTGTTTTTAACAACGAAAAAAACTATGAATTATTCCAGTTTATAATTTCGTACAATTGGTTATGTATCGTTTTTATGGATTGCAATATTTTTCATTCGGCAAAACTATAAACTGAAATAATTCATAGTTTTTTTCGTTGTTGGAAAACACAAAAATAAATGAGTTGCAATTATTTTGTACGAAAAATCAAAATGATTTATAGTTTTTTGTAAAAAAAAAATCTAAAACATGATTGGGTCGTAGTTTTTTATTCGGGAAAACTAAAAGTTGTATGGTCAATTTCGTTTGGAATTTACTAAAAAAGCGGATCAATTTATAATTTTTTTATTCTAAATGAAAAGTACTACGAATGAAAAGTATTGTGACCCATTCATTTTTTAGTTTTTCAATGAATGGAAAAACTATGACTCATTATGTTTCATAGTTTTATTAATGAAAAATATGGAGACTCATTTTGATTTATTGTTTTCTAAAGAAAAAAACTATAACCCATTTAAATTGAAAAAAACTAAAAAAATAGAACGATTTGTATTATTATATTTTGAAAAACTAAGAAAATGATGGTTCGTAGTTTTTTTGTTGGAAAAAGTGAAAACTGAAATGATTCATAGTATTTTTTTTCATTCATATTATATATAATTTTGAATAAATAATCGAATATTATCTATCCGTAAATATTCGGAATAAAAATTTGGTTTATTTTGGTGTTTATGGAATATTAGAAAACTTAACAAAATAACAAAAAATATGTTTTTAATTTGTATGTTACTATTATTGATAAAAATCTGTAAAGATGTTACTATTTTTGATAACTGAAAAGTGGGTGACCTGCTAAACAGGTTTACAGGTCACTCATTACTATTATTGATATAAAAATAAAAAGTTGTTACTATTAATGATAAAAAATAAGTAATGTTACTATTAATGATAAAAATGTCAAAACTTGTTACTATTTTTGGTCATTTGCCCACCCACCACACACACACACACACACAACACAACACACACCACACACACACACACACATACACACACACACACACACACACACATATATATATATATATATATATATATATATATATATATATATATATATATATATATAGAGAGAGAGAGAGAGGTGGATGATTATTATAGTTTTCAATACTTATATAGTCCCACAGAACTAATCTTAACCGTTAGATTAAAGAAATAAAAGACGGGAGATGTGATGACAATATTGTAATTAAATTTTATTTTTATCTAAAGTTTTAAAAAAATAAAAAAAAGAATGACATATTTGAGTTTTTTTCAATCCCTCCCTATTTCCAACTTCTAACACATGTAAATTTTTTTACAGATTTATCATCATCAGAACATACGCACACGCTTGCTCTTGCTCTTTCTTCGTAACTCTCTCTCTCTCTCTCTCTCTCTCTCTCTCTCTCTCTCTCTCTCTCTCTCTCTCTCTCTCTCCTTCTTCTTCTTCTTTTTTTTCCACAGAATTATCATCACCATCAAAAATTTGTCCAGATTTTTTTTTTCAATTTTCATTCAAGACAAAAAATCAAATGGATCAAATCGTTTTTTTTTCTACATTAAAGATTTTGTTTTCAAGATCTTAGTTTCTCAGATCTTGTTATCTCACGAAGATGAAAATGAAGCATACATCATGTAGACGGAACATCCATCACGAAAATCGATATTCTGAAGACGAAAATGAAACATTGATGAATATTGTTCGTTCAAAATCTGAGTGTTTTCCAAGATAACGGTTGGTAAACTTTTCAACAATCACGAAGATCGATTCTGGGTTTTTGAATTTTTTTTTGATGATTTTGTAATTTTCAAACATAATTAATGTTCATTTTCAGGTTTTATGAAAAATCAGATCTGTAATTTTATTACATATTTATTACATGTATAATAGTTTTATGTTATATGTGACACCCTTGCCACATTAACCACCATTTACAAGACACCCAGGATTTAATCACCAACATACAATATACATAATGATCTGATAGCTTAGATAAAGTGCGGAAGCATTAAAAGACATAAGTAAAGTAATACAACAGTGTTAAACACCCTACGGTGCTACAAGGTACCAAATCTAAGTCTACATACTCAATAACATTATTACAACATCCAGAATATATTACAACATTGTCCCAAAGTACAATTACCGATTGAGTAGTAGATATCTTCCAAGAACTTCACAACCACCTAACTAGAAGGTCTGGCGGCAAATTTTCCCTTTCCTGTAAAAATAAAGCAACTGAGGGATAAACGAATGCTTAGTGAATACACAGATTACGCATTTTATAAATCTTTATGAAGCCCCAAGAGTAACACCGATGACAAACATCGTATACCCTCTTCGTACACCAAGTACGGAACAAGAGCTGCAGCTCCTTCGAGCCCAAAGCTCGGCATAACAACACACCATCTGAGATGACCATAACATCGGGGATGACCTACTGCCTACCAGAACCTCGGAGGGATCAGCTCCGGGTCATATAGCGCAGTAACATCAGAGTAATTGATGCGACCCACCAGTCCATCACTAGATGCACAACAATCGAACGGACATGCAACAAGTATGAATGTCCATCTAAATCTACGCAACTTAGTAGAATTCCAAATGATAAATGAAGCAACATGTCTCAGCAGGCAAAGCTAACATAAAACAGATATAAACATGCGAAATCTATTGTACTCACAGTGGGTGCGATATTAAACTTCAAGTAATATTATTTCTCTTCGGAAATTCAACCGGATCCACAAAGTACCCCACTGTGGGTTAAACAACACCACAAGGGACCTGTAAGCCAATTGTAACAACACATCGTGTCAATAACTGTTTAATTTCGTAAAACCTTAAATTTATAAGTTTTGTAATATTTGATCCCCGTTTCGGATCCAAGATAAATTTGAATCCCATTTCGAACCATAGTTAAATTCAAACCTCAACTAAGTTTGAACACATCTCAGGTTCGAACCTAATCCTTTGAATAACTTTTGTTATTTTATGCGTTGTCTATGTGTTTCATTCAATATATTCGAGTTTAGAGATTGGGTTTCAATTTTAGGCATTAAATTCGAATTTGGAGGTTAAATTCGAACTCAATCTCGAATTTAAGGGTTAAGTTCGAACCCTATTCTCGAATTTAGGGTTAAGTTCGAACCCTATCTCGAATTTAGGGGTTAAATTCGAACCCCATGATGTTAAATTTGAATACATACTCGAATTTAGTACAAAAATCGAGTTTGTTCTTGCATATCGACTTTGTTCTTGGCATTCTCGAATTTGTTCATATCTACAGCTTAAATCATTCATTTCAAAGCCCAAAAACACTAATATGATACGTATTAAGCCTAGTTTCGATTCCATTATACATACTCTATCATTTTCTAGTTAAAACTCAAGCTAAATTAGCTCTAAATCACATAAAAATGATAAACTCGAATGCATATCTTCAAAACCGAAAATGTAAGAGCCTAAAAGGGTCGATTCTTACCTCAATTCGTAGAACTCGATAATCGACCTGTCGGTTTGAGAGAAAATCTAGAGAGAAGGTAGAGAGCCGAGAGAGAGTGTTCTAGAGAGAGAGAGAGTAAAATGTGAAATGAAAGGCATTTGGCCTTTTTATTCCCATCTTTTTCCATTTTGCACATTTTTCACCCATCAACTTAACCGGTTCTATAAAATACTGATTTATTCTTAGTTTTATCATCACTAACTTTTATAATTCATAATACTCCATAATAATAATTCAGAGTTCTCAATTATCTTAAAATAACAACAAACTTTTAAATATCCCAAATACATAATCATTGTTCATAATTCAACTTAATTATAAATTATCCATCTAAATAAATCTGAATTACAGTAATTGAATTCGAGGATGTTACAACATGGGCTCCACCACGCTCTAACTTCGTCTTCGAAGTTATTTGACTTCAAACAGCTGCAGATATTTCCTTAACATGTCAGCTTTCGTCTCCCATGTATGATTGGCTCCTTTATTATGCTTCCAACGTACAAGCACCATTTCTATCTCTTTGCTCCTCAACTTCTTTATCTTTGTATCTAACACACACTCCGGCTCTTCAACATACCGGAGCCTTTCATCAACTTGTAGCTCAGTGTGGTCAGCCCAATCCTCATTCTCAGTAGTAAAGGATTTCCTAAGGTTCCCCACATGGAACACCGAGTGTATGCCCGACATTTCTTCAGGAAACTCTAACTGATAAGACTGGTTTCCAACTTTTTCGACAATCCTGAATGGTCCGACGAATCTCGGAGCCAACTTTCCTCTCTTCACGAAACGAGTAACACCTCTCATAGGTGATACTTTCAGATACACCCAATCATTTACCTCAAAACTGATTGGTTTATGCCTTCTGTCATAATAGCTTTTCTGACGATCCTGGGCCGCCTTCATGTTCTGTCTAATCAACTGTATCTTCTCGTTTGTTTCTTGAAGCAACGTCGGCCCAGCAATCGGTGTTTCACCGGTTTCTCTCCAACACGTAGGAGTTCTACACCTTCTCCTATACAACGCCTCAAACGGTGCCTTCTTTTTTGTCGAGTGGTAGTTGTTGTTGTACGAAAACTCTATTAGTGGAAAATGGTCATCCCAATTGCCACCAAGATCCAACACACATGATCTCATCATATCCTCAAGTGTCGGGATGGTCCATTCACTTTGACCATCGGTTTGCGGACGATAAGTCGTACTCTTAGCAATCCTTGTACCCAGTCCTTCCTGCAAAGCCGACTAGAAGTTCGAAGTAAATCGGCTATCTCGATCCGATACTATGGACTTAGGCACTCCATGCCTAGAAACAATCTCGTCCATGTAAATTTGAGCCAACTTCTCCAGCGAATAATTTTCTCTAATCGGTATAAAGTGTGCCGACTTAGTCAATCTATCCACTATCACCCATACTGCATCGTGTTGACGCCTAGTTTTCGGCAACTTAGTAACAAAATCCATTGTAATATGTTCCCACTTCCATTCCGGAATGGGAAGCGGTTGCAGACTGCCATAAGGTTGCTGATGTTCGGCTTTCACAAGCCGGCAAGTCCTACATCTTTCCACGTACTGGCCTATGTCCTTTTTCAATCCCGGCCACCAAAAATCTGCTTTTAACTCATTGTACATCTTTGTGCTTCCGGGATGTACAGAAAACTTGGATTGATGTGCCTCTTCAATGATCACTCGTCTCATTCCACCAAACTTCGGCACCCAAATCCTCCCGTATACACCTTTCAATCCCGACTCGCTTGTTTCCATATTCTTAATTTGCACTCCTATATCCTCAGCACCAACATTTTCATCTTTCAAGGCTTCTTCCTGAGCGGCCTTAACGCCATTTATAATGGTAGACGTTAACATAGTAAACGTCATCATGTAGCAGCAAATCCTTAGCATAAGCTTTGCGACTCAAGGCATCGGCTACTACATTAGCCTTTCCGGGGTGATAAAGGATTTCGCAATCATAATCCTTTATTAATTCCATCGATCGTCTCTGCCTCATATTGAGCTCTTTATTACTAAAGATGTATTTTAAACTCTTATGGTATGTGTATAATTGACACTTAGTCCCGTATAGATAGTGTCTCCATAACTTCAAAGCAAATGTAACGGCGGTCAACTCCAAATCATGAGTCGAATAATTCTTCTCATGCTGCTTCAACTGTCTTGAAAGATATGCTATAACCTTTCCACGGTGCATCAATACAGCACCTAATCCCAATCTCGAGGCATCCGTGTATACTACAAAGTCCTCATTACCCTCTGGTAGGGCAAGTATCGGCGCTTCACTTAGCGTCTTCTTTAAAATATCAAACGCCTCTTGCTGCACGGTTTCCCAAACAAAAGGTGCATTCTTCTTTGTCAATGCAGTTAAAGGAACTGCAATATTTGAAAAGTCCTTTATAAACCTCCTATAGTAGCCCGCCAGTCCAAGAAAACTCCTAACTTCGGTAGCTGAACGAGGCGGCTTCCAATTCTTTATCGCTTCTACCTTAGCCGGATCTACTGAAATTCCAGCCCTCGAAATCACATGTCCAAGAAATTGGATCTGTTGCAGCCAAAACTCACACTTGGAGAATTTGGCATACAACTTCTCTTTCCTTAACAATTCCAACAATTCCTTTAGATGATCAGCGTGTTCAGCCTCAGACTTAGAGTACACCAGAATGTCATTTATAAACACGATCACCGACTTGTCTAACATCGGTCTACAAACCCTATTCATCAAGTCCATAAAGACAGCCGGGGCATTTGTTGACCCGAAAGGCATAACCAAGAACTCATAATGCCCATATCGTGTCCTGAAAGCTGTCTTAGGCACATCCTCTTCTCGTACCTTCAACTGATGGTACCCCGACCTCAAATTAATCTTGGAGAACACACTAGCCCCATGCAGTTGATCAAACAAGTCATCTATCCTCGGCAGCGGATACTTGTTCTTAATAGTCAGCTTATTCAGCTCCCGGTAATCAATGCACATTCGCATTGTGCCATCTTTCTTCTTCACAAACAATACCGGAGCTCCCCACGGCGATGAACTCGGTCGAATGAAGCCCTTGTCCAATAACTCTTGAAGCTGTGTCATCATTTCTTTCATCTCGGTTGGGGCAAGGCGATATGGAGAACGAGCTACCGGTGCAGCTCCAGGGATCAGATCAATTCGAAACTCAACTTGTCTCTCAGGCGGCCTGCTAGACAAGTCTTCCGGAAACACGTCCGGGAATTGTGAAACAACAGGCACGTCAGCCAAAGTCCTCTTCTCAGCCTTAGCTTCAATCGCATATGCTAAGTAAGCGTCACACCCCTTTGCAACAAGCTTTCGGGCTTTTGCAATAGTCAGCAAACACAGATCCCCGCTTCTCCTATCCCCATATATACATATCTCACGACCCTCTGGAGTAGTTATCTTTATCATACGATTCTTACAAACTATGTGGGCTTCATTTTCGATCAACCAGTCCATTCCGACAATCACGTCAAACTCGCTGAACTCTATCGGAATCAGATCTAAATTGAAGACTACATCTTCAATTACTAATGTGCAATTACGGTATACGTGATCTACCTTGACTAGAGTGTTGCTAGCAGTTTCAATATCAAGTACAGCAGATAATCTAGACAGTGGCATGGCAAGTTGTTGTGCAAAAACAGTAGACACAAAGGACCGGTTGGCACCCGAATCAAAAAGAACTCGTGCAGGCAAGGAATTTACGATAAACGTACCAGTAACCACCTCCGGGTTTTCCCTCGCTTCCTCTGCCGTTATCTGAAAAGCACGAGCCGGTGCCCTTTGTGGCTGGTTCCGGCGGTTTACTGAACCACCACTTGATCCCCCAGATGATCGTGTTGAAGATGGAGCAGCAGCTGTTGGAGTATTCATTCGACAGTTTCTGCTATAGTGTCCCCATACACCACATTTATGACAGGCATCTCCTTTCCTTGGGCACTCATTCTGAAAATGGCCCAGCTCTCCACAGCAAAAACATGCACGACCATTAATACATTTACCAAAATGTTCCAAATGGCATCTATTACAATACTGCGGCTCATTGTTGATGGAGTACGCACGAGCACGACCACGACCAGAAGAACCAAACTGTCGGCGATAATACTGCTGAGGCGAATATTGTGAAGTCCGAGAAGATCCCGAGTATCCTCCCTCACGCTGGCGCTTCGGCGGTGACGGCTGTGTTGGGTTGGTGGAAGCAGCAGCGGACCCAATGGAATAACCCGACATGATCAGAATTTGCTCTACATTTCTGGCAGCCTCAAGTAAACCAGCAAATGTAGGGTAGCGAACGTTGCTCATAACCCTTCTGATTTCAATATCCAGACTAGCCTCAAATCTGGTCACCTTCCTTTCTTCGGTATCAACTTGATGAGGCGCAAACAGACTCAGCCTCATGAATTCTACAGCATATTGGGACACAGTCTTAGTCCCCTGCATTAGCGCCATAAACTTCGCTTCCAACCTTCGGCGCTCATCAACCGGACAATACTGCTGAGTGAACAAATCAGTGAACTCAGCCCACGTCATAACAGCCACTTTCTCCAAGGTTAAGGCGTTAACCATGGAATTCCACCACATGATTGCGTCGTTAGTGAACATCGCAGTAGCATACCGAACCATGTCCTTCTCAGCATAGTCGCTGATTCGGAATGTCCGTTCGATTGCCGTTATCCATTCAAGTGCGGCAACTGCGTCTCCCAGTCCATTGAACTCCACAGCACCATTTCCTTTGAAATCCTTAAACCGACAACCCTTGGGCTTGTTGGATGACCCGGTGTTGTCATCTTGTTCATCATTGTTGCCCCCTTCTTTTTCCTTATTTTTCCTCTTGTTTTCTCTTCTCTTAGCTTCGGCCTCATCTCGAGCCCGAAACTGGTCTTGTATCATCTGATTCTGCTCAGCCATCAAGGCTAGCATCATATTCCTTGTTTCTTCTGGTGTCATTCCTCCTCCAGACATGTTCTGAAATAATAAACATATAACTTGTTTAGTAACATGTCATTAATTTAAAGACACCACCCATTTGTCCCGTATGATAGTCAATCTCTTATAATTACTAGATCGTAACCTATCTTAGTTCAGATCATTACTTAAAACCACTACATATCATCACTTAATGTTTGAGACCAAGACCTCACGGACACTTGAATCTCAAACTACGGCTTTGATACCATCTCATGTGACACCCTTGCCACATTAACCACCATTTAGAAGACACCCAGGATTTAATCACCAACATACAATATACATAATGATCTGATAGCTTAGATAAAGTGCGGAAGCATTAAAAGACATAAGTAAAGTAATACAACAGTGTTAAACACCCTACAGTGCTACAAGGTACTAAATCTAAGTCTACATACTCAATAACATTATTACAACATCCAGAATATATTACAACATTGTCCCAAAGTACAATTACCGATTGAGTCGTAGATATCTTCCAAGAACTTCATAACCACCTAACTAGAAGGTCTGGCGGCAGATTTTCCCTTTCCTGTAAAAATAAAGCAACTGAGGGATAAGCGAATGCTTAGTGAATACACAGATTACGCATTATATAAATCTTTATGAAGCCCCAAGAGTAACACCGATGACAAACATCGTATACCCTCTTCGTACACCAAGTACGGAACAAGAGCCGCAGCTCCTTCGAGCGCAAAGCTCGGCATAACAACACACCATCTGAGACGACCATAACATCGGGGATGACCTACTGCCTACCAGAACCTCGGAGGGATCAGCTCCGGGTCATATAGCGCTGTAACATCGGAGTAATTGATGCGACCCACCGGTCCATCACTAGATGCACAACAATCGAACGGACATGCAACAAGTATGAATGTGCATCTAAATCTACGCAAGTTAGTAGAATGCCAAATGATAAATGAAGCAAGATGTCTCAGCAGGCAAAACTAACATAAAACAGATATAAACATGTGAAATCTACTTTACTCACAGTGGGTGCGATATTAAACTTCAAGTAATATTATTTCTCTTCGGAGATTCAACCGGATCCACAAAGTACCCCACTGTGGGTTAAACAACACCACAAGGGACCTGTAAGCCAATTGTAACAACACATCGTGTCAATAACTGTTTAATTTCGTAAAACCTTAAATTTAAAAGTTTTGTAATATTTGATCCCCGTTTCGGATCCAAGATAAATTTGAATCCCATTTCAAACCATAGTTAAATTCAAACCTCAACTAAGTTTGAACCCATCTCAGGTTCGAACCTAATCCTTTGAATAACTTTTGTTATTTTATGCGTTGTCTATGTGTTTCATTCAATATATTCGAGTTTAGAGATTGGGTTTGAATTTTAGGCATTAAATTTGAATTTGGAGGTTAAATTCGAACTCAATCTCGAATTTAGGGGTTAAGTTCGAACCCTATTCTCGAATTTAGGGTTATGTTCGAACCCTATCTCGAATTTAGGGGTTAAATTCGAACCCCATGATGTTAAATTCGAATACATACTCGAATTTAGTACAAAAATCGAGTTTGTTCTTGCATTTCGACTTTGTTCTTGGCATTCTTGAATTTGTTCATATCTACAACTTAAATCATTCATTTCAAAGCCCAAAAACACTAATATGATACGTATTAAGCCTAGTTTCGATTCCATTATACATACTCTATCATTTTCTAGTTAAAACTCAAGCTAAATTAGCTCTAAATCACATAAAAATGATAAACTCGAACGCATATCTTCAAAACCGAAAATGTAAGAGCCTAAAAGGGTCGATTCTTACCTCAATTCGTACGAAATCACGAATGCAACCGTAGATTGTTGTAGTACTCCTCGAGATCTTTCCGATGACGTATAGAACTCGATAATTGGCCGGTCGGTTTGGGAGAAAATCTAGAGAGAAGGTAGAGAGCCGAGAGAGAGTGTTCTACAGAGAGAGAGAGAGAGAGAGAGAGAGAGAGAGTAAAATGTGAAATGAAAGACATTTGGCCTTTTTATTCCCATCTTTTCCCATTTTGCACATTTCACCCCTCAACTTAACCGGTTCTATAAAATACTGATTTATTCTTAGTTTTATCATCACTAACTTTTATAATTCATAATACTCCATAATAATAATTCAGAGTTCTCAATTATCTTAAAATAACAACAAACTTTTAAATATCCCAAATACATAATCATTGTTCATAATTCAACTTAATTATAAATTATCCATCTAAATAAATCTGAATTACAGTAATTGAATTCGAGGATATTACATTATATATGTATAATAATTATACATTATATGTAAAATAGTTTTATTACATGTTTATTATATGTGTACTAGAAAACCCGGGTGATTTTAAAAAATGAGTTGCCACGTAGAAAAACCGGGTATAATATAAAAACGGGTAGCCACGTCATTAAAAAATTGTCCACGTAGGCATCGAAACCGGAAGCAACCGGTTAAAAGGTACGCCACCTACCAAATTGTAACAATTTTGAAACTTTGACTACCAAATATGCACAAAAAAAAGTTCACTACATAAATGTGTACAAATTCGAAAGTTCAGAGCTATTTGATGTCATTTTCCCTACATGTAAAGAAGTTGATATGAAAATATTACTCTCAAGTTTGTATTTAGATTCAATATTTTTTGTATATGGTTTTGTTAATAAATTTTGAATGTATTTGTATTATTCGTGTTCTTAGAATTTAAATATGTATAATTCTAAGAGTTCTTAGATGATTTCTTTAATTTCGAAGCATTAATGAATGTTTTTCTAAATTTTGGTTGTTTTAAGAAGCTATCTATCATTTTTTTTATGTTTATTACATGTGTAATAGTTATATATATATATATATATATATATATATATATATATATATATATGTGTGTGTGTGTGTGTGTATATATATATATATCTATATCGTATCTATATCTAATATATATCTATTATATCATCTATCTTCATATCTATCTCTCTCATATATCTTATGGTTTGATAGCTGCAATATATGTGGCAAACACATCTTTGACCTTGAAAACTGGAAACGCATTTAATGCACCATGTTCATTCCGGTTAACAATTGTTAACATTTAATGACACAACTACAATATACATATGTTCAACTGTGCATTTTCTTGACTACCGTCACATAATTTACAGTTCATTATGGATGAACAATGTTTCCTTTTTTATTCTAATAGCAATAACAACTTGCACATGTTCAAATGTGCAATATGCACGAAAAGGTATATTACGCATTTTATGCATGAAAATTAAACATTTTGTCTTACGAACATGTAGATGAGATGATTAGTTCATCATAATGCAATTTTGAACATATGCTCCTATATAACTTTTACATGAAAATTTAACGATTTTATTATATGAATCATGGCATTTGATAGTGGTTTTCCAGTTTCCAGTCCTTAATATAGTTTTCATGGATCTGACCCTATCAATATATATAGATATATATAGTTCTATATATTCTACTATATATATCTATATCTATACTATAATATTATATGTGTGTTGGTGGGTACTATATATATATCTGTGTGTGTGCATGTGGTGTTTAATTCATATATATATAATCCGGCTGATCAGCGTACCTGCGAGTCCAGCGTACCTTAAGGACTGATCATTCACATATATTTTTTTGAAATAGCCACGTATAAGACACACTTATAAGACTTTTTTTCACAAAAGATCAAACATAGATAATCTTGTGAATGGGTTAAAAAAAAGACAGTGAATGGTCGGTCACACCAGTCAATTTTGTGTGATAGCTGACCATTCACCATGGATGACTCACGTAAAATGCATTGGCCTTCTACATAATTTTTAAGACACAATAAGCGGTGGAAGTTAGTGAAATGTCTCAGTATCATGTGTATAACAGTTAATTTTAAACCAAGTTATGAGAAAAAAAACTTAAAAAAAAAAGTTTTTTAAGGTTGGTACCTTCGGGGCATTTGATTTGAGAGGCGTTACTTTTTTAACTCACTCTCTATATCTCTATATATATATATATATCTATATATGTATGTATATATATATATATATATATCTATATATGTATGTATATATATATGTATGTATATGTATACATATATATATCTATGTATACATACATATGTATATATATATCTATGTATATATGTATATATACATATATATATATATATATGTATATATATATATGTGTATATATATATATATATATATATATATATATATATATATATATATATATATAAATTTAGGTTCAAGTGAGTATCACCCATTATGCAGCGCACCAGAAGGTACCAGTCTTAAAAGTATTTTTTTGAATTTTTTTTTCATGAACATGTTTTAATGAACATTATGAAGATCATATGTGAATTTCACCCAAATCCGAACACTCTAAGTGCATGAAAACACGCATCACATAAATGTGAGTTCACATGTATTCAAAATCATGTAAGTGTGTGTTCACATCACTTTTTAGGAGCTAGGAGATGTGAATGTATGTGTAATTTACATACGATCTTCATAATGCTAATTAAAACATGTTTATGAAAAAAAATTTATAAAAAGTATTTTTAAAGGCGGTACCTTCTGGTGCGCTGCATAATGGAGGTACTCTCTCGAACCATATATATATATATAGAATATGGTTCGTGTGAGTACCTAAAAAATACAGAGTACCGTGAGTACCTGTGAACACACGGGTTAAAGATGTGAACATGTTCCGAAAAAAAGTTTTTTTTTTAATTTTTTTTTCATATTCATTTAGATACAAATAATATAAGCATATTTGTAAACGAATTACACGCATTCACACTTCGTAGCCTCTTAAAAGTCATGTGAACGTGGAAAAATTCATGTGAACATGCTTAGCTGTGAACATACGTTCACAACAGTGCAGTTCATGTGAACTTGCACGTTTCACATAGTTATAGTGTGTGTTTATGTGTGATTTTTTGCAAGTAGTCTTATATTATTAATTTAAACATGATTATGAAAAAAATTTTCAAAAAAAATAATTTTAAGCGAGGTACCTCCGGTACTCCGCAAAACTAGTGGTACTCATTTGAACCCAAATCTATATATATATATATATATATATATATATATATATATATATATATATATATATATATATATATAAAGATGATGTGTTTTATTTATTAACCATTGATTTTTTTAATTTAATTGTTAAGATTGGTTTCTTGGGATCGTATAAATATTGAGTTCTACAATGATCTCATCCCGAGAGAGAGAAAGATAAGATCATTGTAGAACCTAAATTTGATGCACATCAACTATTGAATTAGAATTAAATAAGGAATTATTAACTTCAAAAAAAAAAATTTATATCATGACTACAAGAATCTTATGTTCACGATCACAAATTACACATATTATTTAGATGTTGTAGGTATATGATCAGTGTCATGTTTTTAAACCTTTTTATTTCCTAAATTTATATTTATAATTGATATAATTAAAAATTTTATATTTAGATGGACAATAATGTTACTTTTAAAAAAGTTTATAAATTATTTATTACCTAAATGATATTATTTTTTACTTTTTAATCACATGAAATAACAACTTAATTATTAGTTAGATACAAATAAGTAATTAACTTAGAAAGTTAATAAAATCATTTAATAAGATTGTCCTTTTTATATATTGTAATTAAATTAGGTAGTAATAGGGGTGAGATTTTTTATCCATTTTTTGAAACCGAACTTGTATCGTACCCGTACTAAAATTCGACTAGATTAAATTCGGGATAAAAGAAATCGAAATATAAATAGAAAATACACAATCTAATTTTATACCAACAATAAGCAAAAAGGATAAAAATATAAGAATGTAACTTTAAGTTTAAGATTATATAGTTTGATATATGTAATAGTGATAAAAATATAATATTACAAAGTTGAAGGGTAAAAATGTAAACATGTAAACTTAGGCTCGATTAAGCTCGCGAGACTATCGAGTATGCTATTTTAATACTCGAGCTTGACTCCATTACTACTCGAGTAGCTGGAGCTCGAGCCCGGCTCGATTTTTTACGAGTCGATCGCGAGTAGCTCACGAGTTGTCTCGTCTCATTTACACCCATACTACTATTATGTCTAAGAAATTCGGTATCCTCCAATTCGGTATCAGTACAATATCGATTAAAAAGTACATATATATTTGAGATTGACATTTCTTATTTTTATTACCAACTTTGTTTGTTGGTTTTGATATTAACTTTACTTATTGGTTTTGATGGTAAAATTCATTGTTGATTTTGATAATAACTTTATTTGTTGGTTTTGATTTTAACTTCATTTATTTGATTTGATATTAAATTGTTTATTCTTTTGGGGTATGTTTAGTAAAACCATCAGTAGCTTTGAGTTTTTTTTTATTGAGATAGAGCTTTTAATAGCTTGAGCTTTTGAGAGCTGAAACTTTTTAAAAGAACTAGAACTTTTAAATTTATGTATGTGTTTGTTAGACTTAGTTTTAGTTGTAAATTTTAGCATTAAATTACATAAAAGTAGGCTTGACAAAAAAACTCATCCCCGACGGGGAACCCGTAACTCGACCCCGATTAGACTAGAGAATCCCCGAGTTGATCGGGGATGGGAACGGGGAATCCCCGATTTAAAATAGTGGGGATGGGGCGGGAACGGGAGACACGTAAATCCCCAACCCTTAACCCGACCCCAGTTATAAATTATGTTCTGATATAGATCATTATATATATTTAACTTTACAATGTATATTATTCATTACATTTTATATAATATATTAGATATCATTGTATATGATTTTTCTATAGTTTAAAATACCATTGGTTTTTTCATCTTATTGATTTTATAAATTATTTTCATACATTTCTTTGTTTTAATTTTATTATAAATTATACATTATATATATAAATAACTCAAATATGTTTGAATTAATTTGTTTTAAAATTTATTTACATATATTTTTGTACTAAATTACTATTTATAGTTTAAACCTAAATAATCTTTAGAAAGTTGAAAAACGCGATTCCCCAATAGGGATCCCCGACGGGGATGGGACCGGGGTTGGGAAAGGGGATTAAGAAGCGGAGACGGTGATGGGAACTGAGATCCCCCACCCGCTCCATTGCCATGCCTAAAAAAATACCATCAATAATATTGAAAGTAGTAGTTTATAATTAATAGAAGGGTAAAAATGTACTTATGTTTGACCAAAAGCAGTAGAGTTTTTCAAATGTTACATCTATTATCGTTTTATAAAAAAGTTTTTTTTTAGAAAATGAAAACTCTACATTTTATTTCTAAACATAGCTTTTGGTTTTCGGTAGAGTTTTTTTTTTTAAAACTCCTAAACGCTCTCTGCCAAACATGCCTTAATATTATTTTTTATATTAGCTTTGTGTTATAAATAAAACAATCAGTTCTAACTGATCCGATACCTAACCTGTACCGAAATTCTATAATCGGTTCAGTACTCGATACTAATATTATGTCTCAAAAAAATTCGGTAACACCTAGTTCGGTACCGGTACTGGTCCGATCCCACCTAGGGGTGTTGAAACAAAACAGAAAACCGAGAAACCGCTTAAACCGCTTGATCCGAAACCGAAAAAAATGAAACCGAAACATCACGGGGCGGTTTAGGTTTTAATTTTTAGAGAACCGTGGTTAAAAGAACTGAACCGATAATATATATACAAGTTAGTAGCTTCTAATTATAATTTCGTTTAGACTATCAAATACATTAAATACTAGATTTTCAAATGATTTTTTATTTTAATTGTTTTATTAAATAAATTTAGTGTAACTTTTAAGATTTATAATCGAATAGTTTACTATGATTTTGAACTTAAAAAGAATTTATGCTTAAAAATGATATATTTTTATAATTTTATTTGCTTTTAAGCATATAACGGGTAACCGTGGACCGAACCGCAGGTAACCGACTTCTAACGTGTAACCGAAACCGAAAACCAGTTTCCATTTTAACTACCAACCGAACCGAACCGTGCACACCCCTAGGTAGGAATTAATCCTATTTAGTTAATTAAAAAGCAAATTATATAATTGGTTTAATTGAGTTATATTAAGAAAATTAGGTGGTATAACGAAATTCTGAATAGCCAAGGAAACGACATGTGACAATAGACGTTTTCTATTATTATACTACTAGTTTATTACCCGCGTATTAAACGAATATATTTAATATATTGTTGTTTATATAAAATATAATAAACTAAAAGGTAAAGATAGAAATATTTTTTTATAACAAAAGTATATAAGAATGATATTATTATTTATCATAACCAATTAAATTTTTATATTTTTAAATATATATAAATGGTAATTATTTTTCTATATTCTTGTAAACTTTTATTATATTATAATTAATTATAACAGTATTAGATTTTATTGGATTTGATTTGAGTTCAAAACAGATTCTATTAGATTTTGATAGATATATAAATATTATTTTATATATAATTTATAAATTAATTACTTTAATTATATTATATTTTTTTATTTAAATAGAAAATTTCTATAATATATGTGACATTTCCTGGTTAATCCAAGTGGCAGCCTAATTAAGTGTCATGGACGTTACTTACTCATTTGATAGAATAGATAGATATAGATAGATTCACGCTATTTTAATGTCATTTGACTCATTTTCCACAGTGTTGCAATTATTATGTTTTTTTATGACATTTTGTTGAACAACTGGAATGTAATAGAAACTTGCAATATAGATAGTAATATTTTTTTGGACGGCTGCTAATATTAGTGGTTAATGGTTAACACCTTTATATTTGTTAGACATTTTAAGGATGAGAACCAAAGCTCACACCTCCACCTAAGGAGAAACACCATTGGCAAGACTTAAACTCGAAACCTTAGCCAATGCGAAACCTCTCCCATCTTTGATAGTGACCACTTGATCTAGGTCAAGCGGTTAATATAGATAGTGATGATATGATTGATGAACTCTAAAGATGATGACAATTTAAAATAATAAAGAGCATAAGAGATTAGAGGGTAATAATATAAGTATGTAACGATAGCAAATCTATACTATATATAATAAGAAGACCACTTGGAGTTTCTGGATCATTGGATGGAAGAAATCAATGGTTCAGATTAATGACAACTCATAATTATTTATGAAATGTCTCTTATACCCTTAATTAAAATCAATAATTATACCTATGTCATTTTTAAAATTCATTTTCCAAATTTACTACATTACCTTAATTACATTAAATTTTGATTTTAGTTTTTTCATTAATGAATTAATATTTACCTAAAATAAATATGTGTTATTATTATCCTTAATGATCATAGTTAAATTCAAATGTAAAAATTTGAATTTAAATGTAGAAGTGTAATAAATAAACTTAAAATATTTTGTTAATTATTTTGCTAACAAGATTTAAAATTTAATTGATAAAACTTCAATTGTGAATATGATAAATTTTGATTGTTGATTTTCAGATATTCTATTTTTATATTTTATCATTTTCAAAATATATACATATTCACATAATTGAAGTTTTTTGTTTCTTACATTGATATTTCATATTTGAAGTTAATAAAAATTAAAAGAAACATTTTTTGCAAACACATATTATTTGTTTTTAATAATACAATATAACAATATTTTTTTAATTAATATCAAACAACTAAGTATTTTTTTATCTTTAATTTAACTAGCTTCCAATTTTTTTTATTTTGATTATATATAAATTTTACAATAATTTATTTAAATATAAAAAAATATGTATTTTCTAAATCAACCCATGTAATACATGGGTTGATTAACCCATATATTATAATAAAACAAAATAATTCATGTCACATGAAAATTTTATTTTTCCACATCTTTTTCCATATTTAACACCTTAACTTAATTACATTAAATTTTGACTTTATTTTTTTCATTAATTAAGTAGTAATAAATTAGATTTTGTAACATTTAAAATTAATGTTTACCTAAAATAAATATCTATCATTATTATCAATAATAATCATAATTAGATCCAAATGTAATAATTTGAATTAGTTGTGGAAATTATTATTATTATGTATAATAAAGGAAAACATCAAATGTCACGTGTCACCTCTACGTTCACCAAAAAGATAATTACAACTTATAAAAATAAAAGATAAATACAATTTAATATTTTTAAAAAAGATAAATATACTCTATTTTTTAATCTGTAAATAATAAAAAATAAACACAATTATTATTTTTGTATGTTTTTATTTTTACTCATATATATTTTATATAAATAAATTTAATAAAAAGTATCCACGTAATACGTGGGTTATAAACTAGTTAATTATATATATTGAGCATTTAAACATAAAAATATATATGGAATCATGCCAATATAGGTTGCAACTTAAAAAACAGATGCATCTGATGAAACTAAGAAGTGTGTTTCTTCTTTAAAGCGAAAAAGATTGAGTCATGGAGACTTGATTGTGGGAAATGTATAAGAAGATAAGGTACGAGCAATAGAGAGTTGGTTATAAAAAAGGTGAAGAGGCCGACTCGGAAATCGGTGCAATGGTGCAAGCCATCAGAACACACAATGATGTGGTTCACTCATGCAATTAGGGGTGTGAAAAAAACCAAAAACCAAATCGAAACCTAAAAAGCCAAAAAATCGGAACCAAAAAACCGAACCATTTGGATTTTATATTGGTTTAGACTTTGAATTTTCAAAAACCAAAACTTTTGGTTTGGTTTCGGTTTAGATGTCAAAAAAACCGAAAAAAAAAACCGAACCAAACCTAGGTTTTATAATTTTAAAATTTGTAAATTCTTCCTTCATTACACTTCTTTATTTAAGTTTTTATTGAAAGTTCTATCTTTTCAATGTCTAAATTTGATATGAGGCTAAAACTCAGTTTTTAATATTATGATGATAATAATTATATTTGTTATTGTTATTATTGCATTTGTACGTTGTCAATTATTTAATTTCTAAATCTTGTTTGTGAAATAATACATAAATTATTATATTTTTTGATTTTATGTGTGTGTGTGTTTATTCTAACATGTGTGTGTAGTTTTTGGTCTTGAAAAGAATGACTTGAAATTGAAAACCGTGAACAAAGAAAAACCGAAACCAAACCGAAATAAAAACCGAAAAACCAAACCGAACGGTTTCTTGAATATAAAAACCGAAGTTTCGGTTTGGTTTTTGGTTTTTACCAAAAACCGATCTAAGCCGATCCATGCTCACCCCTACATGCAATCAGGGCCGGCCCCGCACCTGGTGTACCTGGGCCACCACCCAGGGCCCAATTCACTGTAAAGGTAAAAAAAATTATATGTTAATATAGTCTAACTGTCCATTATTAGCTTATATATTTTTTGCATAACAAAAGACATAAACATGTGTTGGTTCAGCTGACAGTCATCTTATCTTGGAATCTCAATGGTGTCGGATCTATTATTGTGTGCATTTTTATTTTATTTTATATCCCCTCACTACCACTTGAATTTCATCTACACATATCGTTTATTTACTTTATATCAATATGCTACCCATCAATTCAATATTTATGCTTTTGTTTTTCAATGAGTTTAATTTTTTTATTTTTGTTTATCACATGATTTATGTAATTTATTATACGACTATTAAAAATATTAATGAGACATGTATGTAATTCTTGGGATGTTATTTGTTTTTGACACATATGTTTACTATTTATATTATGAATCATTTAAAATTTAAACCTTTTTTTCCTCAATTTACTAATAAAAATATAATTTAATATTGTATGTAATTTTTGCTCAATTTATAATCATACGAATAAAAAGTATAGTGTTTTTTTCTCAATATTATTTAATTTATAAATTTTTTATACGAATTTTGCTTATACATGTAGATGACCCTTTTTAAGTATATGTCTCGGGTCTCAAAAATGATAGGACCGACACTGCATGCGATCTTTACTCTCGTGGCTCGTGCATCGCCCACAGCCTGTTCACCCTTGATTTCTCGCCAATCGAAGAGTCGCACCAATCTTGATTCTCGATTTCTTAACTCTCATGCGGCAATGGTTGAATGGTAGCGATGACTTATAGGCTCGTAGATTTGATGCAAGGTAGATAATCTAATTCAATCGTTCATGGTAGATTGTCAGTGGGTCCTTAGAAAATAGAAATAATGGGTCTTGAGCAGTAGTCCATATATACCATATATTAAAAAACACCGGCTCCATATAAAATAACCACCTATTTTTTTCATTGCTTCGTTAAAATTTATGGTCCAATATTTTATCTCATCCTTTTAACATATGTTCGACTTCTTTTCGGATCCAATATATAGTGGAATAAATCTTTTAGGATTTATAAGTACAGTATATGATTATAAATGTAATAAATGTTATTATTTACATGTCTTAGAGATATATTTCTAAGTATAGTAATTATGGTTATTTATGTAATAAATTATTAATATTAATATAGAGATTTATAAGTACGTTCCATGGTTATATATAAATGTAATAAATCTTATATTTACATGTCATCATGAGTTGTGAAGAAATAAAGATAGAGATTCCCTTTATTTGTTATAATTTTTCAACATTACGTGAATCTATCTGTACTATTAAAATAGTAACTATACTCAATTCTGGTGAAGCCACATGTCATCACCATAAATCAACACGTGACATTTATAGGTTTTAAAAATAATAGAAAAATTTAAATTAAATCTATCCAAATCTAATATAATCTACTTTTGAATTCAAATCAAATTAAATAAAATCTAATACTCTGCTAACTTATTAATTATAATATAATATAATAAAATTTTTAAAAAAATATAAGAAAATAATTACTATTCATATATATTTAGAAATATATAAAATTAATAGGTCATAATAAATAATAATATCATTCTTATATACTTTTTGTTTAAAAAAAATATTTATACCTCTTTTAATTCATTATATTATATATATATTAAAAATATTCGCGTAATACGCGGGTAATAATTTAGTAACTTAGTAAGGTAACAAATGGATTTATTCCATTTGTTCTAGTTTTTCTCTTCTTATTTGTGTTCCCTGTAGGTGGTGTTTAGTTTGTGTGATGGAATTAGAATTTAAATTTAGTTTGTTTACAATTTTTGTTAACTAATAAAAATGGTTAAATTTTAGGAATTTTCCATCAAATTTCTGTTGGAAAAAAGTGTAAATTTTTCAAAAAAAAAGTGTATTTTCCATTTGGACAAAATATAATTATATATAAAATTGTGTAATATATATTTAATATTTTACGGGTTTGTATTCTCCTTGAAAAGAGGATTCCAATGATATAAAGAACGTCCAAACGGAGCTAAGATTAATGAGATATCGATGCTCAAAGATTGGTGTTTGGAATGAATGAAACACTTTCTATTGGGTGAACTTGAGTCTCACATAGGAAGAGAGATGGAAACCAAAGTTGGCATACACAAAGGAGTTTTCAAAACATGACAAGATTGTTTGTGGCTTTCCCCCACTGAACTCGTGTACAACTGCGGACACGAATACAGCTCCGAAAATCAAGGCTTGTGCGAGACAATTTTTTACTCCGAGAGTTGCTGAAAGCTGTTATGAGTTCAAAGAGCTGTTACGATTTGGTTTTCAACACATAATTACTCATATTAATTAACAATAAACCTTGTAACAATGGAGTATTATAAAACGGTTTTTGTAATTAAAATATGGTTAATTTGGTGTTTCAATTCATTTTTCCTATAAAAGAATAGGATATACAACACATCATTTTGACTTGGAAAACTTTTTTTGCATACCATGAAATTTTCTTTTTCTCACTTTAACAGCAAGACGTTGATGCTTCCAAGAACGAAGAACACTTCGAATTCATGTGACTTTTCAGGCAAGTTGGTTACCTCCGGCAGTACACACTGCTTTGGCTGTTGTACCCTGGGAAACAGACTTCGAATATGTTTTAAGGGAATCGTGTCAAACACGAGACTCAACCTTCTTTTCCGTATTGTAATTTACTTTTCAGTATTTTTTTCCTTTACTTGTAATTTTAATTTCCGTATTCTGTTTATTTCCGTGTATTGTAATTTCATTTCTGAATTGTAATTCGTAATACATTTCTTATATTTTATAATTGGTATCGGACACACTATTCCTACAATCTTAAAAAAGATTTTTACAACCTCGATACTGGTTATAAAATTAGGAATATTGGAGAAATTGTTTCTTCGATTCAAACAAGTTTTGTCTCGAAGTAAAATTTCTATTACATTATTGTTTTGATTCAAACGAGTTTTGTCTCGAAGCAATTATGTTTCCATTTCAATTAATTAGTTCTGTTTCGTTACAAACAAATTTTGGTTTCGAGACAGATTTAATTTTTGCAACAACCTTGATTAAGTGTTTAATTTGAACGGCAGATTCAATTATTCACTTTTGGATTCTTAAATATTGAACGGATGATTCAATTTTCACTTTAATATAGAAATCGTTATTATTCTCGTATGGGTTATAAGTGTTTGAATGAATGGTTGATTCATTTTTCACCTTGGTGTTATCACTTTGGTTTTAAATTGAACGGCGCGGATTCAATTTTTATTTTAGTGGTAAAATTGGTTATAATAAAATATTTAATTTTGTTATAAAGTGATCAAATTGAACGGTTTGATTCAAGTTTTGTCAATTGAAGTATTTGACATTGTTTATAATAAAAGTGTAATTCTATAATAAAGTGGGAAAATTTTCTTTATTGAAAGTTTATAAAGTGTTTGTTAAAAAGAAGCTTCACAACTACTTGTGCCGTTGTAATTATTTTATTTGGACGCTAAAGAAAAGAGAAAATGTTAGATGGAGTTGTGTCACGGCCGATGACTTCAACTATGATATCGATTGCTAAACCATCGATTAAGGAGATGGTTGATTTGATTGGAGTTCATAATGCAAATAATTTTGTCAATCATATTGAGAAATCAGAATTGTTTTCTGATTTGGATCTTGAACAATGTGTGATTCTTGAAGGCAACAGTGAAGTTGCAAATGTGATAAATGTGAATATCACGACAATGGTTTCTGATGTAGAATTGGTAAGATCTAAACCGAATGAATGGTGGATTGACACTGGTTCTACCCGACATGTGTGTTCGGAGAAAAGTTTGTTTACTACTTTGAAAGTAGTTAATGGAGAAAATATCTTCATGGGTAACTTTGATACGATTGATGTCAAAGGTGAAGACGATGTGATCTTGAAGATGACATCCGGGAAAGATCTTAAGTTGACAAATGTTTTGTATGTACCGGAAATTCGAAAGAATGTGGTTTCCGGATGGCTGTTAAATAAGTTTGGATTTAAAATGGTTTTTGAATCTAATAAATTTGATTTGACCAAGAACGGTCATTTTGTTGGAGAAGGTTTTGCTTTGAATGAAATGTTCAAAATAAATTTGATGATTTTGAAAAGCAACGTTAATAAAACGACTACAAAATCGGTTTATTTGACAGAGTCTTCTAACGTGTGACATGGTCGTCTTGGACATGTCAATTATAATTCTTTACGTCGTTTAATTAAGTTAAATTGCATTCCATCTTTTCATATTGATTCAAATTATAAATGTCAAACTTGTGTTGAAGCCAAACTTACAAGATCCTCTTTCTAATCGGTTGAAAGAATAACCGAACCACTTGATATGATTCACACGGATGTGTGTGATTTAAAATCCATACCTACGAGAGGTGGGAATAAGTACTTCATCACGTTTATTGATGATTGTACAAGATATTACTATGTTTACTTAATGAAAAGTAAATATGAAGCAATTGATAAGTTTGTTTTATACAAACAAGAGGTTGAGAACCAACTCAACAAAAAGATTAAGGTTGTAAGAAGTGATCAAGGTGGTGAATATGTGTCACCTTTCGCGGATGTATGTGCTCAACATGGAATCCGACACGAATTCACCGCTCCTTACTCAACTCAACAAAATGTAATTGCGGAAAGACAGAACCGAACCTTGAAAGAAATGGTGAATGCCATGTTAATTAGTTCGGGAATGAGCCAAGAAATGTGGGGGGAAGATATCCTCTCGGCTACCTATCTTTTGAATAAGATACCCCGCAAGAAAATGGACAAAACACTGTATGAACTTTGGATGGGAAGAGAGCCATCCTATAAGTACTTACGTGTGTGGGTGTGCCTAGCAAAGGTTGTTGTACCGGCACCTAAGGCTCAAAGGATAGGACCTAAAACGGTTGATTGCATATTTATTGGTTATGCACATCATAGTAGTGCCTATCGGTTTCTTGTGTATGAGTCTAAAAATCCAGAAATTCACAAGAATACCATCATGGAATCAAGGAATGCATCCTTCTTTGAAAATATATTTCCTTGTTTACAAAAGGATCGTGCTAGTTCGTCTAAATCGATTGACAAAAATGTCCAAGATGAGACATTTGAACAACCTGAAAGAGAAGAGGTTGAGCCTAGAAAAAGGAAAAGGGTTGGAAAATCATATGGAGATGATTTTGTCACTTACATGGTTGAAAGTGAACCCAAAACTTACCAAGAAGCGGTAACTTCTTCTGAAGGACCTCAATGGAAAGAAGTCATCAAGAGTGAAATTGAGTCAATTTTACAAAATCATACTTGGGAACTAGTGGACCTTCCTAAAGGTTGTACTTTTTAAGAGGAAAATGAAACATGATGGTTCCATTGACAAATATAAAGCACGTTTAGTAATCAAAGGTTACAAACAAAAGGAGGGTGTTGATTACTTTGATACATATTCGCCGGTGACGCGGATAACATCCATTAGATTGGTGCTTGCGATTGCCGCAATAAGAAATCTAGAAGTGCACCAATTGGATGTGAAGACGACTTTTCTAAACGGTGATTTAGAAGAGGAAATCTACATGGAGCAACCCAAGGGTTTCAGTGCTCCTGGACGTGGAAAGAAAGTTTGTAGGCTTGTTAAGCCATTATATGGCTTGAAGCAAGCTCCCAAACAATGGCATCAAAAAATTTGACCACATCATGCTAGAATGTGGATTTAAAATTAATGAGTGCGACAAGTGTGTATACATGAAAGATACAAAACATGGATATGTCATTCTTTGTTTATACGTATACGATATGCTTATCATCGGTAGAAACGAAAGAATGATTAATTCAACGAAAGAGATGTTGAAATCCAAATTTGACATGAAAGACATGAGTTTAGCGAAAGTGATTCTTGGTATTAAAATCACACGAACCCAAGATAGTCTTGTGTTAAGTCAAACTCATTATGTGGACAAAATTCTTGAGAAATTTAGTAATGTTGATTCTAGTATCGCTAGAACTCCAATTGACACTAGTCAATATCTATCGAAAAATAGAAGGGAAAATGTTAATCAACTAGAATACTCAAAAATTATAGGCAGCCTAATGTATCTAATGTCTTGTACCAAACCAAACATAGCATATGTTGTAAGCAGGCTAAGTAGGTACACGAGTAATCCAAGTCAGATTCATTGGAAATCATGATATGAGTACTTCGGTATTTGAGATATACTCGAGAGTACGGACTGCGTTATGAGAGAAATCCAGCTGTGATAGAAGGATACACCGATGCGAATTGGATATCCGATATAAAAGATTCTAGATCTACAAGTGGATATGTATTTACACTTGGTAGGGCTGCTATTTCTTGGAAGTCTTCCAAGCAAACAGTGATAGCTAGATCTACGATGGAATCTGAATACATAGCATTAGATAAATGTGGTGAAGAAGCCGAATGATTACGTCAATTTATTGAAGACATACCAAAGTGGCGTCGTCACTATAGATTGTGATAGCCAATCTGCGATTGGTAGAGCACATAACATTATGTATAATGGTAAGTCAAGACATATTAGACGTCGGCATAATTCGATACGATAACTACTCTCAACAGGTGTTATTACTATTGATTATGTGAAGTCAAAATATAACATTGTGGATCCTCTTACGAAAGGCTTAAATAGAGAGTTAGTTTTGAAGTCGTCAAAAGGAATGAGACTAAAGCCCATGAATGAATAAATTCATACGAAGGAAAACCTTACCTTGTTGAATGGAGATTCTAAGATCTTGGTTCAAAAGGACAACCTATTTGTATGAATAAAGTGTGGTCACTGTGGGGGGTTGTGAAAAACTCCTAGTCCATTCCTATATGATTTTTAGAAGAAAATCATTTTAGTGACAATGAGGTTAAGCATTTTATAATGATTTGGTCGAAATCATTTATGCTTTTAATGATTCAGGAGAAATCACCTCTGTATGAGAGAAGTGGGGTCCCTTCGAGTGGAATTGTAGGGGCACAATTCATAGTAGCTCTCGCAGAACCATGCTAGTGTTCCATGACCATAACGGACACGACCATGAGGAGTTAACCTTGTTAGGAGATTCTTGTGTGAAGTGTATTATCGTCTTCACAAACGGCAGCTCAGTTCAAAGACATCGAGTTTTACTGACGGCTAGAAGGCTAAGTGCATTTCATAAGGGGAGGTTCAAAGGCTTACACCTACCTATCCTATGCAAGATTTCAACCATTGGAAATTTATTGAAATTCTATGTGTCTTCGATCAATCTCATACATGGGG